>CM038401.1:6120-23387 GCA_021498475.1 Saguinus midas | reverse complement strand
GGCCAACAAACATATGAAAAGTGCTCATCGTCATTGGCCATTAGAGATGCAAATCAAAACCACATTGAGATACCATCTCACGCCAGTTAGAATGGCGATCATTAAAAAATCTGGAGACAGCAGATGCTGGAGAGGATGTGGAGAAATAGGAAATTCATGGCTATCTTAAACAGTGTCCTGATTACTCCATTGAAGTTCATTATTCATGGAAACTCTGAGTGAGAGGCCATAAAAAATAGACAACTGACTATTAGTCCATTGTGAATTATTCAATTAGGTCCTAAATGAGTGGTAGTATGAAGTAGAATCCTGAGAATTCCCAAGGTGTGTATCATTTAGGGAGGCACAGAATGAGTGGCCATATAAAAAAATGCTCGACTATTACTCTGGTATGGATTGTTCACTGAGGATCTAAATGAGTTGCTACATGAAGTAGACTCTTAACTCTTCCCCAGGTGTGTATTATTGAATGAGAGTCTGACTAAGTGGGCATAAAAAAGAGACTCAGGTGTATTTCCCAGGTGTTCATTAGTTACAGAGACTCTGAATGTGTAGGCATTTGAAATAGACCCTTGACTGCTTCTGAGGGGAGTATTATCCACAGAGGCACAAAACGAGTTGCCATGTAAAAGAGATTCCTGACTTATCAGATATACATGTTATTCACTAAAACACCGAAGGAGTGGCCTTATGAAGTAGACCGCATTTTACTCCACAGGTGCGCGTTATTTTTTGACTCTCCAAACTAACCACCATATGAAATAAACTTGTGATTATTCCCCAAATGTGCAATATTCGAAGAGGTTTTGTATGAGTGTCCATATCAAATTGTCTCCTGACTCTCACACATATGTGTATCATTCACGGAGCTGATTTATTTGGGGCTAACGTCAATAGGGTCCTCACTACTCTGCAGCTGTTTATTATGCAATGAAGCTCCGAATGAGAGGCCATATGAAATAAACTCCTTACTATTGCCCCATTGAAGCCTACCAGACCTATCTTCCTGCCTCATGTGTGTCACCCTAGGAAAACCCCTTAGTCGCAGTTCCATCTAACACTCACGCCAGCTCCTCCATACCGTCTTCCCGGGCTGCTCCCATAACAGAAGTAGAAATCTATCTACTTCCAAACCAGCAAATACCAATCTGCTATGGGGGCAGCTCTCCCACTTGCAACCGAACTATACCCATAACCACCAATCTTACCACTCCTCATGGAACCATTTTTTGGTGCAACAGAACACTTTTCAAAACCCTCTACCCCTCTACACACTCCCACAGCCTATGCTTACCAGTAACCCTAGTCCCTCGATTAACCATTTACTCCCCAGCAGAGTTCCAACAACAATTCATACATCGCCACACGACCAGCTGCCTTACCCCTAGTAGTAGGTCTCTCTCTTACCGGATCAGCCCTAGGAGCTGGACTAGGAGGAGGAGCCCTAGCCCACTCCCATCAGGCTCTAGCACGTCTAACTTCTCAGTTTCAGGCTGCCATTGACAATTCTGCAGAATCATTAGCCTCTCTCCAATGACAGATCACTTCAGTAGCACAGGTCACCCTACAAAATTGCTGGGCATTGGACCTCCTCACCGCCAAATGAGGAGGAACCTACATCTTCCTGCAAGAAGAATGCTGCTACCACATCAATGAGTCCGGCCTAGTAGAAACCCGGATTGAAAACCTACAGAAGATCAGCACAGACCTACGCCAACAGAAGTTCTCAACTGAAGCCACCGCTTGGCGGACCTCCTCCATGTACACCCTCTTAGCTCCTCTGTTAGGCCCAGTTATTGCAATTGGATTAATTTTACTAATTGCTCCTTGTTTCTTACTGTTCCTTCAATGCCGCTTCCAAGAACTAACCCGAATCACAGTGAATCAGATGCTCCTACAACCCTTCATCCCAGGAGAGGCCGAGCCTAACATAACCTAACTCTTTATAACCCCCTCCCCACAACGCCCCGCACCAGCAGGAAGAAGCTGAGAAAGACAACTACGCCCAAACTCCATAATAAAGAGTGGGGAATGTTAGGACCGGCCTCCCCTTCCCCCTACCACAGTCAACTGGAAAAACCTCAACGACAGTGGAAAAGTACCACCGTCAATGTTTAGCCAGGTTCCCAGATAAGCTGTTTGCAAGGACCCCTCCTCCTCCTTCCCTTTTCCTGGCAGGCCTCAAACCCTCCCTTGTTAAGGAGATAGCCAAGCCACAAAATCCCTACCTGAGGAAGAGCACGTCCCCTCCTACCTGAGGAAGCACGTCCCCTCCCTACCTGAGGAAGAGCACATCCCCTCCCTACCTGAGGAAGAGCACGTCCCCTCTGTCACTCAACCGCAGTGGAAAACTACTGACTCCTGCTATATAAGTCACTCAGCCCACCTCCTAGGCGCGGTTACCCACTTCGGTCTGTACAGTGGTGCTTAGTCCGCCCAGAGCTCCTAATAAAGCTTGGACGTTCAATTGGCTACGTTCAATTGGCTCTATTTTTCCACTATTTGGTGTGGCAGGCCTAGAACCACATCCAGACAACTTATATAACCAAAAGTGATAGAAATTAAGGAAAAGGCCAAAACACCAAGTGCTGGCACAAGCTTTATTAAGAGCAAGGAAAATTCTGCTGGGCTTCACTCAAAACTGACACGCAGCACCTGTGGAATAGCAAAAAGAATTTTATGGCCTTCAAGCCGGCAGATGCCTCCAGTTTAAAGGGCTGGGCAGTAGGGGAGGAGCTGGGAAAGTGTTAAGTTTGATAATTCCTAGGAGCGCTGGGGAACTGCTAACATGGCAAGAGGGGGAGGGTTAGAAACCTGCTAAGATGGAAAGTTCCCTGAGAAAGTGTCATGCTGGGAGGCTGAAGATCGTAAGATGGTAGCAAGGTTTTACAATAGAGTAAGTTCTGTCAGAAAGCTCAACATCCCCATTCTCTGAGAAGCCCCAGGCTTTGACAGGGCTCTGAAAATCTGTACTGCAGACTTATTGCCCCACTTAGAATAACTGCCAACAATTATTACTGAGTTTGTTCACCACAGAGGAGAGGAGTAGAATTAGACAAGAAGCCCATAAAGCAATACTTGGGACAGGGGGAAGGTCAGTACAAGACCACCAGGAACAAATTAGTAAAAATATTCCCTTCCACCAGGCCCAATGGGACCCAAACACCCCAGTGGGCATGCAGGCTTTGAACAGTTTTCACCGGTACTTGTTAGAGGGTTTAGGAAGTGGCCCATAAACCCACTAACCACTCCATGGCAGGGACTGTAAGAATCAGGGGCCATAAATCTGGCTTTTATCTTCCAGTCTGCCTCAAACATCAAAAGGAAGTTGCAAAATTAAAAGGTTCCAGGGAATAAATTTAGCTCAGTTGTTAGAGATTACCCAAAAAGTTTTTAACAATAGGAACACCTTAGAGGCCAAGCAAGATAAGAGAATTACTAAAGCAGTGATAACAGCACTCCAGGAAACCCAAGTTAACTCACAGGGACCAGAAATCCAGCAGAGAGGCTGCTGCAAAGTTTTAAGAATTACGCTGAGCCAAGGCCTTGCTGATTTCAGAGCTGAGTTCCCAGAATGCACCCTGCTCCAATATGTGGATAACTTACCCTTAGCCACAAAACCCAGGAGGACTGTAAAGAAACCACCCAGTCATTACTAAGGACCCTATAGACTTTAAGGTAACAGGTCTCAGCTAAAGGCCCAACTCTACCAGCTGAGAATTACTTACTAAGACTATGTTATAAAGAAAAGTGACTGGGCACTGGTACACAGCTGAATCCAAACAGTGCTATAAATGCCCACCCCACCATGAAATGCCAAGTTCAAGAATTCCTTAGGGCAGTAGGATACTGCAGACTATAGATTTTGGGATTTGCTGAAATAGCCAAGCCCCTGTATGCCTGCACTGGAGGAAATCAGCCCTTGACATGGACGGAGGTAGAGCAACGGGCTTTTGACAAGCTCAAGACTGCCCTGACTGCGGCCCCAGCCTTAACCTTGCCAGACATCTCTAAACCTTTCCAGCTGTCTGTGCATGAAAACAGAGAGTTGCTAAAGGAGTGCTCACCCAAACTCTGGGACCCTAATCCCAGCCAGTCACCTGTCTTTCAAAAGAACTTGATCCTCTAAGTGGCCAGCTTGTCTGAGAGCGGTAGTGGCCACAGCCCTATTAATTAAAGAGGCAGACAAGCTGACTTTGGGGCAAGAGTTAAACTTAGTAGCTCCCACGCAGTGGAGTCGCTACTCCGTGGAGCCCCGGGAAAATGGATAATAAACACCACCACATTGCTACCTGACAGCGAGCCAGAAGAGCCCTTACATGACTGCCAACAGACAGATGTCCTCCACGCTGTGTGACCAGATCTCACCGACGTCCCCTGCAGAACCCAGAAGAGGTACTGTATACAGATGGCAGCAGTTTCATGGTCGATGAAGTCAGGTATGCCAGGGCAGCTGTGGTCACCCTAGAGCGGGTTATCTGGGCCCAGGCTCTCCCACATGGGACCTCAGCCCAGAAGGCAGAACTCATAGCTCTGATAAAGGCCTTGGACTGGGCAGAGGGAAAAACTATCAATTTCTACACGGATAGTCAATATGCCTTTGCTATGGCCCATGTACATGGAGCCATTTATAAAAAAAGAGGGCTGCTTACCTCAGAGAGAAAAATCATCAAAAACAAAGAAGAAATGGCATTAATACACTGCAAAGGACACCATAAGGGAAATTCACCAGAGGTGAGGGGGAATAGGGCAGCTGACCTGCAAGCCAGACAGGCAGCCTTGGGGCCAGTAAAACCTCTGCCTCTTCTTGTGACTCTGCCAGCCCCAACCCTGCCTCCTACCCCAACGTACTTGCCTGAGGAAGAAAACTTTGCTAAAGAACGGGGGATGACAAGATTCCACAAGATGGTGGATTCTACTAGACATAAGGATTGTGCTCCCCGAGGCTCTAGGGAGAGCTCTAGTTAAGGACATACACCAGGCTGTTCACTTAGGACAAACAAAGCTCACTGAGCGGTTAAGGGCCAGATACTACATTCCACATTTACATGAGATTGTTAGGGAAACTACCATTCATTGTAATGTAAGCCACAAAGTAAATACTAGTCCAGGGAAACACTGGGAGGTAAATTTTACTAAAATAAAGCCCCCAGCTTGCGACTATAAATACCTCCTTGTTTTTGTGGACACTTTCTCTGGATAGGTGGAGGCTTTTCCTACTAGGTCAGAAACCGCACTGGTAGTAACAAAAAGATCAGTTCGGCTTGCCCCTGACACTGGGATCAGATAATAGCCCTGCTTTTACAGCACAAGTTTCTCAGGGCCTAGCCAAGGTCCTGGGCATATCCTGGAAGCTATACTGTGCTTATCGCCCCCAGAGTTCAGGGCAGGTTGAAGGGATGAACCAGACCATAGAGGAAACTTTAACAAAATTCATTCTAGAAACCGGTGAAAACTGGGTCAACCTGCTTCCTTTTGTTCTCCTCCATACCCGATGTACTCCCTATAAGAAAAGCTTTACTCCTTTTGAAATTATATTTGGAAGGCCCCCTTCCTTACTTCCCAGACCCACGGATACCATGCATGCTGAAGTCTTTAACAATACACCCCTTAAGTCCTTACAGGCACTCCAGTCTGTTCAGTCCCAGGTGCACTCGCTCATCAAGAGAGCTCGACCTACTCCAGGGGACCTCAGTGACCAGCCGCTACACCCCTTCCAGCCAGGGGATGAGGTCTTAATAAAGAAATTCACTACCTCCGGTCTGACTCCTCGCTGGAAGGGACCTTACACCATGGTTCTGGTCACCCCCACTGCAATCTAGGTGGACAGACTGACTGCCTGGATTCACCATTCACACGTCAAGACTGCACCCCCGGATGCAAGATGGAAAGTGGTTGCATCCTCGATGGACCCCCAAAGCTAAGACTTTTGCGCCATTCATGGTCGTCATTGTTGGGACCGGCCTCCCCTTCCCCCTACCACAGTCAACTGGAAAAACCTCAATGACAGTGGAAAAGTACCACCGTCAATGTTTAGCCAGGTTCCCAGATAAGCTGTTTGCAAGGACCCCCTCCTCCTCCTTCCCCTTTTCCCTGGCAGGCCTCGAAACCCTCCCTTGTTAAGGAGATAGCCAAGCCACAAAAATCCCTACCTGAGGAAGAGCACGTCCCCTCCCTACCTGAGGAAGAGCACGTCCCCTCCCTACCTGAGGAAGAGCACGTCCCCTCTCTCACTCAACTGCAGTGGAAAACTACTGACTCCTGCTATATAAGTCACTCAGCCCACCTCCTAGGTGCAGCTACCCACTTCAGTCTGTACAGTGGTGCTTAGTCCGCCCGGAGCTCCTAATAAAGCTTGGACGTTCAATTGGCTTTATTTTTCCACTACTCAGCACAGCAGGCCTAGAACTACTGGTGCCGAAACCATCCAGACAAGTGGTGCCGAAACCCGGGAGAGGGGCAGTTGACCCACCCCAGGTCCCAGTGGCCGGGCGACAGTCCCCCCTCTCTATCCTCACTGGTCCACCTGCCATCTTCGTTGGGGTTGGCTTTCCAAGACTGCAGGAAAGGTAAGATTTTTACCTACCTGGCCTCTCCCTCCTTCGTTTAAGGCTAAATCCGAGGCTTCCTGGTGCCAACCAGCACAGACCCCTCGCCCTACACTCGGCCGAGCCGAGGTGGTCCTCCTCCGAACTCCTGGAGTCTTCCGGGACAGTAGCCAGATGGGGACACTTCTCTGACTGCTCGCCCCTACCGGTCAAATTCCCAGGAAGAGACGACAAGAAGAGACGCCTCCTCCTCATCTCTCTCCTCCCAGACGCCAGTAAGCCTCGAATGCCATGGGAAATTCTCAGTCTAAAGTCGACCCTAACACCCCCTTAGGGTGCCTGCTCCAAAATTTCTCAAAATTAGGCTATTCTCGGACCCTGTGGAGAAAGAAATTAATATTTCTCTCTCAGGTCACATGGCCCCAATATAATCTTAGCAACCAGTCTCATTGGCCACTGACTGGTACCTTCGATTTCAACGTATTACAGGACCTCGACAACTTTTGTCGCCACAACGGGAAAAACACTGAAGTCCCTTATGTCCAGGCTTTTGGGACCTCCATTCCCGTCCCGACCTCTGTTCCTCCTGCTCCACCCACCAGATCCTTCTAGCCCAAACCCCCCAAAAAGTTTCCACCGCAACCGCTAGCCCACCGCCTTATTCCCTCACGGATGAACTCCCCGAACACCTTTCTCCACCCGCTAATCCTGGCAATCCCCCTCCACCTTCCTCCCCAGACGTCCCCAAGCCCTCCGCCCCATAAACACCTCCCCCCATAACTTCCCCCATATCTGCCCACACCCGATCCCATAACCCATCAGTAATAGCACCCCTCAGGGAAGTTGCAGGGACTGAAGAAGTTCATGTCCCCTTTTCACTCCAAGACCTGTCCCAAATCGAGAAACATTTAGGATCCTTCTCAGCTGACCCATCCACCTATATTAAAGAATTTCAATATCTCACCCAGGCATACAGCCTCACATGGCATGACATTCGAGTAGTTTGCACCTCCACCCTCACAGCTGAAGAGCACGAGCGTATTCTCGCTGCTGCTCGGCATCAGGCAGATAAGGACCATACTATAGACAATCAGGTCCCCCTTGGAGCTGAAGCTATTCCCAATGAGGATCCCCAATGGGATTATCAGGCAGGCCGGGGGTCCGACATACCCCACAGAGACTGCATGGTCCGATACCTCCTCAAAGGCATGGATGTAGTATCTAACAAAGTAGTAAACTATGACAAACTAAGAGAAATCACCCAATTACCAGATGAAAACCCTGCCCTCTTTCTAACTCGCTTGCAAGAAGCATTAGTCCTCTACACCCGCCTTGATCCAGCCTCGGAAAAGGGAGCCACCATCCTAGCATCACACTTCATCTCCCAATCAGCCCCTGACATCCGGAAAGAACTAAAAAAAGCAGAAGACGGCCCTGAAACCCCCATACAGGACTTGGTAAAAATGGCTTTTAAAGTCTTTAATGCCAGGGAAGACGCAGCTGAGGCAGCCCGCCAAGCGTGTATGAAACAAAAGGTCACTCTACAGACCCAAGCCTTAATAGCAGCCCTTCGGCCGGCAGAAACTAACAAGGGTAAAGCAAACAAACACATCCCTCCTGGGCGTGTTTCAAATGTGGAAAGGAAGGGCACTGGTCAAAAGCCTGCCCCCAGCCACGGCCTCCTACCAAGCCCTGACCTATTTGTCAGCTCATGGGACACTGGAAGTCTGATTGTCTGAGCTTCCCCAGGGCCTCAGTTCCTCCAAACCGACGCACTGGAGAACAGCAAGGTCAGGTTTCTGAAAACCAGACCCCTGCCCATACCGGTCAGAAGTCAGGTGCTCAGGAAAACCCATTCCCAGAGCTACTATGGACGATTAGCGGTGCCCTGGCTTCCCAACTCCAGTTACCCTTGCCGAGCCCAGGGTTAAGCTTCAGGTAGCGGGTAAGAGTGTCTCCTTTTATTAGACATGGGGCTACCTACTCCATACTTCCCTCATATTCAGGCAAAACCACTCCTTCCCAAGTCTCTGTTATGGGCATTGATGGGTCTCCTCCACTCCTCACCAAACTCCACCCTTAACCTGCCTGTTTGGCCCTTCCATTTTACCCACTCCTTTCTAGTCATTCCTCTTGCCCTGTACCTCCTAGGGCGAGATATCCTGGTAAAACTGCAAGCTACCATTACTTTTCCACACACAGAAACCTTCCTTTACCCCTCATCGCCAACTCACCTTCCCCCTTCCTCCGGCCGAACTCCTCCCGACGTAAATCCCAAAGTATGGGATACCGATACCCCACTGTAGCCTCACATCACCAACCCATACTCATATGCCTAAAAGACCCCACAACCTTCCCTTCTCGCCTCAGTTTCCTATCTCCAAAGTTCACTGCCTCGGCCTCCTCCCTATCATAAATAAGCTGAAAGCTCAAGGACTACTCATTCCTACAAACTCCCCTGCAACACTCCCATTCTGCCTGTGAAAACCCTCAGGTCAGTACCGCCTAGTTCAAGACCTCCGCCTTATCAATGCAGCAGTCATTCCTGTTCATCCAGTAGTGCCCAACCCCTATACAATCCTCTCCCACATTCCCCTACAACCACCCATTTCTCAGTTCTAGACCTCAAAGATGCCTTCTTCACTATCCTCTGCACCCAGATTCCTATTTCCTTTTGCTTTTACCTGGGAAGACCCCACCTCCAATCTTTCTCAGCAACTCACTTGGACAGTCCTACCCCAAGGCTTCCGGGATAGCCCCCATCTATTCGGACAAGCCCTGGCAGCCGATCTTCAAACTTGCAAAATCACCCCTTCCACCCTACTGCAATATGTTGATGATATCCTCATTTGTTCTCCATCCTACCGTGACTGCATTACAGCCACCACTACACTATTAAACTTCCTAGGAAGCAAAGGGTACCGGATATCCGCTACTAAAGCTCAGATAGCTACCTCTTCAGATACCTATTTAGGCCTCCATCTTACCCCCAAACACCGAGCTATAACTGCTGATAGGCTCCAGACTCTCAAAACCCTCCAGCCACCTACCTCAGCAAATGAAATCCTTTCCTTCCTGGGTCTAGTAGGGTTCTTCAGACATTGGGTCCCTAACTTCGCAGTGCTAGCAAAACCACTGTGCCACGCAGCAAAACAGTCCCCAGAAGGACCACTTACCTCCCAAGGCACTGTGACTCAGGCCTTCTCTGCCCTTCTAACAGCCCTCTGTACTGCCACAAACCTAGCCTTGCCCAACCCCAATAAGCTGTTCCACCTATATACAGATGAAAAACAGCATGTAGCCATTGGAGTCCTTACCCAGCCTGTAGGGCCCACCTTAGTACCTATAGCATACCTATCCAAACAGCTAGACCCTACCACCCAGGGGTGGCAACCTTGCCTGCGAGCCCTTGCTGCAGCGGCAGAACTTACCACCGAAGCTTTAAAACTCAACCTACACCAACCATTACAGGTCTTCTCACCCCATCGGCTTACCGACCTGCTTTCCCACCAGGTTTTAACCCACCTTGGTCCCTCCAGGGTCCAACTACTTCACCTGCTCTTCATTGAGAATCCCACCATTACACTCTCACATTGTTCCCCCCTTAACCCAGCAACCTTAACTCCCACCCCTCTAACTCCAATGAGCCAGCACTCGCCTAGAAATCCTTAAACTAAGCCAATCCCCACGACCTGACCTTACGGACCCACCCCTACCGTCAGCCTCAGTTACCCTTTACATTGATGGCAGTTCTATTCTCAAAACCCCCGGACCCAGGAAAGCCGCTTATGCAATTGTCTCCGACACTGATATTATAGAAACCCAACCTTTACCTCAGGGAACCACTTCCCAACAAGCTGAGTTAATTGCCCTCACCCGAGCCCTTACCTGGGCAACTGGGAAAACTGTTAATATCTACACTGATTCTAAATATGCCTTTCTCATTGCCCACTCTCACTGCATGATTTGGAAAGAATGAGGCTTCCTCACCACCAAAGGAACCCCCGTCCTCAATGGAAAGCTCATCTCCCAGCTTATCCAGGCCATCCAGCTGCCAGCCCAAGTACCTATCATCCATTGTAAAGGACATCAGTCTGCAAATACTCCTGTAGCTCGGGGCAATGCCTTAGCAGACTCTGTAGCCGGAAACACTGCCCAAACTAGTCTACCCCAGCTTCCATTTATTTCCTCTCTAAGACCTACAAACCCCAGTATACCCCAGAAGAGAACACTGAGCTGTCCTCCTCCCCAGACATCAAGTTTAAAGATGGATGGGCCTTTAAACAGAACCTCCTCATCCTACCTCAGAACCAGCAGCACCAAATTATCACGGACATTCACAACTCCTTACATATAGGACCAAAAGCTCTGTTTCGCTTCCTCACCCCTCTTATCCATCCTCAGGGCCTCCTTTCCACAATAAAAGAAATCCACTCTAATTGTATAACCTGCACTAGAGCCAATAGTCAGGGAGCCTGTCACCCACGTCGCTCACTCCACCAGCTCCGCGGCCACCTACCAGCCCAAGATTGGCAAGTTGATTTTACACATATGCCAAAACACAAACAATTTAAATACCTACTAACCCTGGTTGACACCTTCTCAGGCTGGATCGAAGCTTTCCCCACAGCTCACAAAACTGCAGGAATTGTAGCCGAGCACCTCATCCAGGACATCATCCCCTGATTCGGCCTTCCTTCCACCATCCAGTCAGACAACGGACCTGCCTTTATTTCTAAGATTACCGCTGCAGTCTCCACATCCTTAGGGGTCCAGTGGAAACTGCATGCGGCCTACCATCCCCAATCCTCGGTAAGTAGAACGGGCCAACGGCCTCATCAAAGAACACTTAACAAAACTTGCCCTTGAACTCCGCCAGTCTTGGGTTACCTTACTTCCTATCGCTCTAACAAGGCTCTGAGCAAGCCCCCGGGGCCCCTCACAAATCAGCCCCTTTGAGCTGCTATACGGACGACCCTTCTTACTCTCCTCCCCCTTACCGCCAGACTCTCCCCCTCTATCTACTTACCTGCCCTATTTCACCCTTCTCCGAGCTCTTCTCCGAGAGCACGCAAATACCTCCCTACCCTGCCCGACTCCTCTTCAGACCAAGTACTGAAAGTTTCCCCAGGAGACTTGGTCTTTATAAAGTCACTCTCTCCAAAGCCATTAACTCCCAGGTGGGAAGGCCCATATATGGTCATCCTCACCACCCCCTCAGCAGTAAGAGTCGCTGAAATCACCTCGTGGGTGCACCTAACCTGAGTAAAGAGAGCACTTCATGTGCCACCCAAACCCACCTGGAATGTTACCCCTACTGGTCCTCTATCTCTTAAGCTTACCAGAACCCCGCCTCACCTCCAGTGACTCTCTTATATGGAGGTTCTACCTAACAGAAAATTATACCCAAACCACACACATTTGCAACACCCCTCCCTACAGCCACAACCACCTCCTGGCCACTTTTGACTGCCCTCCTACAGGGTGTAAGTCACCCATCTTTCTAAACTTCACTGATTTTAAAACATACCCGTAATTGGGTTTATAATCCCATCCTTTGTTTTCTATGATCAGAAAGGCTCCTGCAAAACATCATCCTACCTAAATTGCATGGGATGCACTTGGAAAAGTTGCACCCTCCACCCAGCTCGCCACACCACACCTGACTATCGCAGTCACTCCAAGCTAGAATACCACCGCTCCCATCTCTCTCAAATCCCGATCCTTCAAACTCACGCTGGACTACACTCCAAAAGCAGCAGTATACGACACAATAAACACGGGTACCCTTCCTCCCACCTCTATATCTGGAGAGCTTTAGTAACTTTACCCCTACCCTTAAAGAAGTTCACTCCTCCATTCACACCCAAGAACAAACGCTAACCCAACAACTTCAGCCATCCTCTCAGCCTTTCTCATGGCTAACCCTCCTTAATGAAGGCCTAAAAATAACTAACCAGCTTGCCAACCAAACAAGCCTACCAGACCTATCTTCCTGCCTCATGTGCGCCACCCTAGGAAAAACCCCCTTAGTCGCAGTTCCATCTAACACTCACGCCAGCTCCTCCATACCATCTTCCCGGACTACTCCCATAACAGAAGTAGAAGTCTATCTACCTCCAAACCAGCAAATACCAATCTGCTATGGGGGCAGCTCTCCCACTTGCAACCGAACTATACCCATAACCACCAATCTTACCACTCCTCATGGAACCTTTTTTTGGTGCAACAGAACACTTTTCAAAACCCTCTACCCCTCTACACACTCCCGCAGCCTATGCTTACCAGTAACCCTTGTACCCCAATTAACCATTTACTCCCCAGCAGAGTTCCAACAACAATTCATACATCATCGAGTACGACGAGCCGTCTTTTTACCCCTAGTAGTAGGTCTCTCTCTTACCGGATCAGCCCTAGGAGCTGGACTAGGAGGAGGAGCCCTAGCCCACTCCCATCAGGCTCTAGCACGTCTAACTTCTCAGTTTCAGGCCGCCATTGACAATTCTGCAGAATCATTAGCCTCTCTCCAATGACAGATCACTTCAGTAGCACAGGTCGCCCTACAAAATCGCCGGGCATTAGACCTCCTCACCGCCGAACGAGGAGGAACCTGCATCTTCCTGCAAGAAGAATGCTGCTACTACATCAATGAGTCCGGCCTAGTAGAAACCCGGATTGAAAACCTACAGAAGATCAGCACAGACCTACGCCAACAAAAGTTCTCAACTGAAGCCACCACTTGGTGGACCTCCTCCATGTACACCCTCTTAGCTCCTCTATTAGGCCCAGTTATTGCAATTGGATTAATTTTACTAATTGCTCCTTGTTTCTTACAGTTCCTTCAACGCCGCTTCCAAGAACTAACCCGCATCACAGTGAATCAGATGCTCCTACAACCCTTCATCCCAGGAGAGGCCGAGCCTAACATAACCTAACTCTTTATAACCCCCTCCCCACAATGCCCCGCACCAGCAGGAAGAAGCTAAGAAAGACAACTACGCCCAAACTCCATAATAAAGAGTGGGGAATGTTAGGACCGGCCTCCCCTTCCCCCTACCACAGTCAACTGGAAAAACCTCAACGACAGTGGAAAAGTACCACCGTCAATGTTTAGCCAGGTTCCCAGATAAGCTGTTTGCAAGGACCCCTCCTCCTCCTTCCCTTTTCCTGGCAGGCCTCAAACCCTCCTTGTTAAGGAGATAGCCAAGCCACAAAAATCCCTACCTGAGGGAGAGCACGTCCCCTCCCTACCTGAGGAAGAGCACATCCCCTCCCTACCTGAGGAAGAGCATGTCCCCTCTCTCACTCAACCACAGTGGAAAACTACTGACTCCTGCTATACATCACTCAGCCCACCTCCTAGGGGCGGCTACCCACTTCAGTCTGTACAGTGGTGCTTAGTTCGCCCAGAGCTCCTAAAGCTTGGACGTTCAATTGGCTTTATTTTTCCACTACTTGGTGCAGCAGGCCTAGAACTGCATCCAGTCATCCTAATCTCTTTGATTCCTGTAACCACCCCCCAAAAAGGGAACCCCCCTTAATGCCCACTTATTATCAATAAGTCATCACAAAAGGCTCAATGGGACAATTTGTTAGTGCTGTACTTGGGGCTGGAACCACCCTTGTCAACTTAACCCTAAAGTACATTCCCAGAGATCCCATAACCTTCTCCCTAGATCTCTGCACTCTCTTACGTGAGAACCTAGATGCAAATACTATAAGACAAAGATAAAAAGATGGGGCAGGGGAAATGCAGTGAAAGCAAAAGAGATGGGGTGTAAGAACATAATAGCCAAAAAAAAAAAAAAAAAAAAAAAAAACGGCTTCAGACAATAAGGCTATATCTATGCCCAAGGTCCACACCAAATAAGAGGTGAAATTCTCAGAGCACCCAATACAGACAGACATTGGAAACGGGCCCCCATAATTGTACCCCTATTAGTGGGAGTTGAAATAGCAGGGTCCACCACTATGGGAATATCTGCCTTAGTCACTGGGGACCAAAATTTCCAAACTCTTTCACACCAAATAGATGCAGATATTGCCCATCTCTAAAATTCCATCACCATATTAGCTGAACAAATAGACTCCTTGGCTGAAATAGTATTGCAAAATAGAAGGGGGTTTGACTTGTTGTTCTTGAAAGAAAGAGGGCTGTGCACAACTCTCAGTGAGCAATGTTGCTTCTATGCAAATCATTCTAGAATTATCTGAGACAGTCTTGCTACAGTTAGGAAAACCTTAAAAACAAGGAACCACCTCAAAAAGGCCTCAGGAAATTAGTACCAAAAACTGTTCTCTTGGTCCCCCTAGCTGACATCCCTGCTCACTGAATTAACAGGACCCTTAATGTGTGATATAGCTGGCCTAGAGTTAGAACCTGTACAATGTCATTTTATAAAGAACAAAACTGTTTCCATTCTCCTCACAGTGACTGCTAACCCTGGCTTCTGTAAACTGCTAGATTATTTGCAGGATGCAAATTGAGGTAAAGCTGCATACCTTCTCTTATCTGTGAATGCCAGAGTCACTGGCCTTTGTTTACCAGAGTAAGCACCCCCAGATAATTCCATCCTGGCACCAAGTAAATAAAAATCTATGGATCCCATCCCCACCCAGACGATGTGTAAACGAATGTTAATCTCGGCATCTGTGAACCCCTTAAATAACAATCAGAATGTCAAGTAGTCCCCTGGCCCTCGAAAAATCCGGAACCCCCTCACCCTCATCTCTGCCCAGAAGGTGATTTGAATCCACTGGCCCTCGGAATGTTTGAAGCCCCTCATCCCCAAGGTGATTTTACGGGTATAAAAGGTCTTGCCACCCTCTTTTGTGGGGCCACAGGTTGGAGAGACGTGAGTCCTCCGTGGTCGCCGGCAATAAACCCTGCAATTTGGCATACTTTTGTCTTGGTGTTGATTTTCTGTGCTCGGTTCGATACAACAAATGTTAATGATCCTAAGGTTAACATTTAGACCATGCCTTTTAAACATACTCTGCAAATTTATCCAGAAAAGAATAGATTTGGTAAAATTAATAGCTCTAAGATCTAACTATAGGCCTCTGTGTCAAGAAGAAGACACCTATTAAAGATTTAATACATGTTATAAGAACAGGGGGGAATATGATATAGCTAGTCTAGAGTTAGAACCTGTACAATGCCATGTTATAAAAAGAGACAAAACTGTTTCCATTCTCCTCACAATGACTGCTAACCTTGGCTTCTGTAAACTGCTAATTTACTTTGCAAAAAGTAAAGCTGCATGCCTTCTCTTATCTGTAACCATCACAATTGCCAGCCTTTGATCATCGGTAATGACCAGAAGAAGCACCCCGAATAATTCCATTCTGGAGCCAAGTAACCCCTACCCAGACGATGTGTAAGCAAATTGTTCTCTCAAGTTCTGTAAATCTCTTAAAGTGTCAAACACACCCCTAGCCATCTGGATGTCTGGAAAACCATCACCCTCCTCTACCCTGAGCTGATTTACAGCCCACCGAAATCTCTGAACGCTTTCATCTCGTCTCTGCCCCTGATCCCCACTCCCAAAGCTCTCAAGGTGGTTTAGTAAGTATAAAAAGTCTTGCCTCTCTTCTTTCTCTGCCACGGGTTGGAGAGACGTGAGTCCTCCGTGGGCGCTGGCAATAAACCCTGCAGTTTGGCATACTTTTGTCTTGGTGTTGACTTTCTGTGCTCGGTTCCATACAGCAGGTATACACATGCCATGGTGCTTAGCTGCCTCCATCCGCCCATTACCTACATTCGGTGTCTCTCCTAATGTCCCTCCCCAGTCTCCCCAACACTGCTATTCCTCCACCAGCCCCCCACCTCCCAACAGACCCCAGTGTGTGATGTTCCCCTCTTGCCCAGGACTCTTGAAGCTCCACTAGGAAAGCAGAAAACCCCAAATAAGGAGTGAATGGCACCTTTTTCTGAGTTCCTTAATGGATCCAAGTAATTAGAAGCCTTTTCTAGGTCTTTTCATGTGGTATGGAAGACGGCAAAGAGGAAGGAGTAGGGTGAAGTGAAAGTATACGGGAGAACAATTTTTAGGAAAGGAAGATAACAGATATACAGAGTAGTTTTTAAAAGGTTTTAGTCCACTGAAAAACTTTTCAAAAAATGAGATCCAAAGAGAAGAAGCTGAAAGGTCTTTTAAAATATAAATTTAGCTTGAATGTCAGCTTTTATTTAATTAAGCTAACTTTTAATCCTAAAGCTCTTTCAAAAAAATTGTTATAAATCTCTTATTATCAGACTTTAGCTGGTATAAACAGCTGATGCTTCTGGCTTTTGCACAAAATCAAGAACCACAATAAAGACAGCTCAAAGAAAGGTAAGTTTTGTTTGCCAGAAATGGAGTACAGCTCACATTCCTGGTCAGCCATATTCTCTAGGGTCTGATTCTCAGTTAGTCATGTACACAGAGGCCCAAAAGTCCCATATTCCTCAAGGAGGAATGAAGAAAGAAAGTCAATGGTTTTCCATGAAAGGAAAAGGATCAATGAATGACAGCATGCACAATCACACAGCAAACCACAAGAGGTTCATCCTCGATCCAGAAGCAATCCTAAGTTTCAGCATGATTTTTTTTTTTTTTTTTTTTTTTTAGATGGAGTTTCACTGTTGTTACCCAGGCTGGAGTGCAATGGCACGATCTCGGCTCACCGCAACCTCCGCCTCCTGGGTTCAAGCAATTCTCCTGCCTCAGCCTTCTG
>CM038400.1:143142767-143159977 GCA_021498475.1 Saguinus midas | reverse complement strand
AAGCTATCTTATTTATCTAAAAGAACAAGAGGTGAAAACTCTAACCACAATGCTCTATTACTTCTTGAGACAAAAGATAATTTCTGTGTTCTGTGTTACTTCCCTAGAATTTTGGGCAAGGTCCCTGGCAATCTTGGTGAGGACAGCATGTGCAGTATTGGAGGCATGAGCCAGTGTCTAAGGGACTGGGGTGTTCACAGGTGGACATCTACCAGCTGCATGCACTGGTGGCTCCAGAATTTCTGATTTAAGTGGCTTAAGGGCCGTCAATGAGTTGGCATGAGGCTTGAAATACATATAAATAGTACTTTCCATTAGATACAGAAAATGCCAATGTTCTTTACTTGAGAATGGGACTGATTGAAAGCCAGTGAGTCCAGTTAGGGGCCTTCTAAGGAGTTTTGTTTTCACTGAGCTACCTTATTCAAACGTTTCAGGTTATATTCTGCATGTGGATTTTCTTCAATGAGTAAAACCTTATTCATTTGCTACTAGTTATAAACCATAGATGATGTCTTCCTTTTATTTCATCAATATTGATTATAAATTATCACATCAACTATTAATAGTTGACAGTAAAAAATTCTATGAGCCTAGTCTGATTCAGGCATTGCTGAATTTTTTAAAATATTGAAATAAAATTCATATAAAAGACTGTATACATCATACGCTATTTCATATGTCGTCTATTTCAGAGCTTCATTGAATAAGGAACACCTGTATCTAGTCAGAATTTTCTTTAAGCCACATCTTCAGAGCCTAACTGAATAACATACACCTTGGGAAAAGTCAGGATTCTATTTCGTATAACCACTCATTTAGAGCTGAATGTAAAACGCACGCCTGTTGAGTATTCAGGAGTCTCTACTTTATGGACACTCATTCAGAGCATCACAGAATAATACAGACCTATGGAAATGTCAGGAATGTATTTCACATGCCACTTATTCAGAATTCCATATCTGAGTTCAGGTTCTGAATATCCTTATTAATTTTCTGTCTCGTTGAGTCTAAATCTCTTTATAGGTCTTATATATCTGGGTGTTAGAATGCGTTGATCCTTATGCCACTCTATCTTTGTTAGTTTGAAATCTGTTTTATCAAATGCATGAATTGCAACTTTTTTTGTTTATTTATTTGTTTTTGTTCTTCATTTGAGTGGTAAATCTTTCTCCAACCCTTTGTTTTTAGTCTTGTGTATCTTTGGATATGAAATGGGTCTGATGTAGTATACCGTTAGGTTTTGGCTGTATCTTTTAATTGGGGAAAATTTAGTCGATTTCAATTTAAGATTACTGCCATTTGATGTTAACTGGCTATTTTATCCATTTGTTGATGTAAATTCTTCTTATGTTGATGCTCTTTACTTTTTGGTATATTTTTAGAAAGGCTAATACTGGTTGTTCCTTTCTGTGTAATGCTTCTTTCAGAAGTTTTTGTAAAGCAGGCCTGGTGGTAATAAAATCTCTGAGTACTTGCTTGTTCATAAAAGATTTTATTTTTCCTTCAATTGTGAAGCTTTAGTTTGGCAGGATATGAAATTCTGGGCTGAAAGTTCTGTTCTTTGAGGATGTTAAATATCGGCCCCCACCTCTTCTGGCTTGTAGGGTTTCTACTGAGAGATCTGCTGTAAGTCTGATAGGCTTCCTTTGTGGGTAACCTGACCTTTCTCTCTGGCTGCCCTTAGTATTTTCTCCTTCGTTTCAACCCTGGTGAATCTAATGATTATGTGTCTTGGGGTTGCTCTTCTTAAGGAATATCTTTGTGGTGTTCTCTGTATTACCTGAGGTTGAATAGTGTCCTGCTTTGCTAGATTGGGAAAATTCTCCTGGATAATATCCTGAAGAGTATTTTCCAGCTGGGATTCATTCTTCCATCACATTCAGGTACACCTATCAAACGTAGATTAGGTCTTTTCACATAGTCCCATAATTTTGGAGACTTTGCTCATTCCTTTATCCTTTTTTCTATTCTTGTCTTCTCGTTTCATTTCATTAAGTCATCGACCTCTGATATCCTTTCTTCTGCTTGATCAATTTGGCTATTCAAACTTGTGCATATTTCACTAAGTTCTCGTGTTGTATTTTTCAACCATTAGTTCATTTATATTCCTCTATATTGTCCATTCTTTTAACATTTCATTAAACCTTTTTTCAAAGTTCTTAGTTTCTTTACATTGGGTTCAAACAAGTTGTTTCAACTCCAAAAAATTTTTTATCATCCACCTTCTAAAGCCTACTTCAGATACTGGAACACAGTCCTCTTCAATTAGGGCTTGTTCCATTGCTGATGAGGAATTGCTATCTCCTGTAGAGGGAGAGGGGTTCTGAGTTTCGGTTTTCTCGGCCTTTTTAGGCTGTTTTTTTCCGTTTATTGTGATTTTATCCATCTGATGTCTTTACAGTTAGCGCCTTTCTAATTAAGTTCCTGAGAGGATGTACAATTTATTGATTCCCAGTGCTGGAATCTGAGCAACCCACTGCGTTGGCCAAAACTGCAGCCATAAGCCTGATGGTGCTCTTCAGCCTGGGAATCTCCAGTCTGGCTTCCTTCTTGAGTCTGTAACAAGCGGCTCTGCCTTCCCAGAGCTCCAAACACCAGTCAGTATGGCAACCAGTTTCCCGCACTGTGCACGAAGAGCTGCCGCGCGGAGGCGACGACAAAACCGCTGCACCGGCCACAGATGTCCCGCTGGCGACACGCAGGGCTCCTCCACTGGAAATCTTCTGGTCCGTGGGCGACGAAAATTCCTCTGAAAATGTGGCGTTCTCACGTTTTCCAATCATTTAGAGCCTCAGTGAATAATGCACACCAGGGTTATAGTCGAGAATTTTTTATACGGCCACTCATTCTTTGCCTCCCTGAATGATAAACACCTGGAAAATCCTCAGGATTCAGTTTCATACTACCACTCATTTAGAACCTCGTAGAATAATTCACAATGAAGCAATAGTCAGGTGTCTATATCATATGGCCTCTCATTCATCCTCTCCAGCATCTGTTGTCTCCAGATTCTCTGTTATATGGCTAGTCATTCAGACAATAAGTGAATAACGCACATGTGGATTATTAGAAGTCTGTTTCATATGCCCCTCTTTCAAAGCGTCACTGAATATTGCACACTTAAGATATAGTTTGGAGTCTATTCTTTATTCAAGGATTTAGTGTATAATGAATTTCTATTGAGCAATTAGGACACTGTTTAAGATAGCCACGAATTGAGTGCCTTCCTGAATGATACACACCTTGGTTATAGGATTCTATTTCATATGAACTCATATTCTGGATACCGCTTAGTAATACACACCTGGGATATTGTAAAGAGTTTATTTGTTATGGGCACTCATAGAGAACCTGTTTGAATAATGCACACTTGGCGAATAATAAAGATTCTATGTTTTTTTTTTTTATTGCATTATAGGTTTTGGGGTACAGGTGCAGAACGTGCAAGATAGTTGCATAGGTACACACATGGCAGTGTGTTTTGCTGCCTTCCTGCTCTTCACCCACAATTGGCATTCATCCCCAGGCTATCCCTCCCCAGCCCCCCCCGCTGTCCCTCCCAAATTCCCCCCAATAGTCCCCAGTGTATACTAGACCGCCTCTCTGTGTCCATGTGTTCTCATTGTACTCACCCACCTATGAGTGAATATTTGCGGTATTTCCTTTTCTGTTCTTGTGTCAGTTTGCTGAGAATGATGTTCTCCAGATTCATCCATGTTCTTACACAGGACACAAACTCATCATTTTTGATTGCTGCATAATATTCCATGGTGTATATGTGCCACATTTTCCCAGTCCAGTCTATTGTCGTTGGGCATTTGGGTTGGTTTCAGTTCTTCGCTATTGTAAACAGTGCTGCAATGAACATTCGTGTGCATGTGTCCTTATTAGTTGTGGTTCCATTTCATATAGCCCTGAAGTCCTCAGTGTAATATCTGTAATACTCAACAGTTTGTTTCTGATATTCAGATTCATTGATAATAATCAATTTTATTCATTATTTTTACATGTCAAGAGCCAAGATGGTTGCATATACACACATGGCAGTGTCTTTGCTGTTTCTCGTTCATGACATTCATTCATAGGCTATACACTGTTAATTAAACATCAGTGTAATTCTCAGACCATTCAGAAAGCAGAAACTGGATAATAATCTTTTTTAAGATAGACAGAATACCGTTTCATATGGTCACACAGAAAGAGCCTCACTGAGTAATACACACCTGGGAAAATGTGAGGAGTCTACTATATATAGCCTCTCATATACAGCTTCAGGGAATAATGCACACGTGTGGAGTAGGCACTAATCTATTTTATATGGCCACAAAATCAAACCCTGAGTGAGCAATACACAAGTTGGGAATAGTCACTAGTCTATTCCATATGCCCAAATATTCAAAGGCAGAGTCAATAATTCACTCCTGTGAACTAGTCAGGAAACAATTTCATATGGACAAAGTTTTAGAGCTTCAGTGAATAATATATACCTGGGAAATACTTAGGACGCTATTTCATATGGCGTGTGTTTCAGAGCTTCATTGAATAAGAAACTCCTGTATCGTAGTCAGAATTTCCCTTTAATAAACACATGTTTAGAGCCTACCTGAATATCATACACCTTAGGAAAAATCAGGATTCTATTTCTTATAGCCACTCATTTAGACCCGAATGTAAAACGCACGCCTGTGGACTATTCAGCAGTCTCTATTTTATGGACATTCATTCAGAGTGTCACAGAATAATACAGACCTATGGAAAAGTCAGGAGTGTATTTCACATAGCCACTTAATCAGATATGCAGTGAAGGATCATATATATATGGAAAATACTCAGAATTCTTTTATATATGGCCACATATTCAGAGACTCAGTGAATAATTCACACCTGGGGTATAGTCTGGACTATTTGATGACCATTCCTAAGCACTCAGTGGAAAATGAGCTGAAATATGTCAGAATTATAGAGACAAGTCTACTATGTGGTCACTTTTTCAGAAACTCACTGAAGAATACACACTTAAGAATAGTCAGAGTAGGTATTATGGCCACTCAATCACAGCATTACCAAATAATGCATTATAGTAAAGTCTATATCATATGGCTTCTAATTCAGAGCTTCAGTGCATAATTAGCAGCTGTGTAGTAGTCAGGACCCTATCTCAGCTTGCCCAAATTAAGCAGCTCCGTGAATGATACATATGTGATAGTCAGGAGACTCTTTGATATGACACTCATATAACCTCTTGAATACTGCACATGTGGGGAATAATCACTAGTATTTCATGGTGATTCCTTTGGAGGTCAAACATTAATGAGCAACTGTGGAGTAAAATGGGGTCTATTACATAAGGCCACTTTTCAGTGTTGCAGAATAATATGCTGATAAGTCAGAATATCTTTCACGGCCACTCGTTCAGGGCCTCTGTGAATAATCCGACCCTCAGAAATAGTCAAGGTTCTACTTTATGGCTACACATTCAGAGTCTCTGTAAGTAATGCACACCTGGGCAATACACAAGTCTCTTTTATGCCCACTTAGTCAGAGTCTCATTCATTATACACCGGGGAAGAGTTAAGTATTCCTCATGGAACCAATCATTTAGAGCCTCAGTGAATAACACACCAGGTGGTAGCATTTTTTATATGGCCACTCATTCTGTGCCTCCTGAATGATATTGGGGAATACTCAATTCAATTTCATACTACCACTCATTTAGAACCTCATAGAATAATTGATAATGGAACAATAGTCAGGGGTCTATTTCATATGGCCTCTTATTTATAGTTTCAGTATGTGAACTTCAAAACAGGACGCTGTTTAAGATAGCCACAAATTGAGTGCCTTCCTGAATGATACACACCTGGGTTATAGGTTCTTTCATATGAACTCTAATTCTGGTTCGCTGAGTAATACAAACGTGGGATAGTGTAAGGAGTTTATTTGTTATCTCACTCATAGAGAACCTGTTTGAATAATGCACACAGAAAGGAATTTATGTTGTACTAGTCATTCAGACAAAAAGTGAATAACGCATGTGGATTATTAGAAGTCTGTTTCATATATATCTTTCACAGCCTCACTGAATGTACACTTAGATACAGTCAGTCTATTCTTTATAGCCATTCAGAGAATCACTGAATAATGAACACCTGTGGAATCAGTCTCTACTGCACTCATTGAAAGCCTCACTAATGTACCCACCTGTGGAAAGAGTCAGATTTACTTCTATCTCATTCAGAGTCTCTGTAAGTAATGCACACCTGGGCAATACACAAGAATCTCTTTTTTATGCCCACTTAGTCAGAGTCTCATTCAGTTATACACACCCGGGGAAGAGTTAAGAGTATTCCTCACGGAACCAATCATTTAGTGCCTCAGTGAATAATACACACCACGGTCATAGTCCAGCATTTTTTATATGGCCACTCATTCTGTGCCTCCCTGAATGATACACACTTGGGGAATACTCAGGATTCAATTTCATACTACCACTCATTTAGAACCTCATAGAATAATTGATAATGGAACAATAGTCAGGGGTCTATTTCATATGGCCTCTTATTTATAGTTTCAGTATATAATGAACTTCTATGAAGCAATAAGGACGCTGTTTAAGATAGCCACAAATTGAGTGCCTTCCTGAATGATACACACCTGGGTTATAGGATTCTATTTCTTATGAACTCCAATTCTGGGTTCCGCTGGGTAATACAAACGTGGGATAGTGTAAGGAGTTTATTTGTTATCTGTACTCATAGAGAACCTGTTTGAATGATGCACACACATGGCAAATAATAAAAATTCTATGTTGTACGGCTAGTCATTCAGACAAAAAGTGAATAACGCATATGTGGATTATTAGAAGTCTGTTTCATATGCCCATCTTTCACAGCCTCACTGAATGTTACACACTTCAGATACAGTCTGGAGTCTATTCTTTATAGCCATTTATTCAGAGAATCACTGAATAATGAACACCTGTGGAATAGTCAGAAGTTTCTTTCCGACTGCCACTCATTGAAAGCCTCACTAACTGTACCCACCTGTGGAAAGAGTCAGAATTTACTTCTATTTTCTCATTCAGAGTCTCACTATATAATGCACACCTGTGAAATTGTCAGGAGAATTTTTCATGCAGCCTCCCATTCCAAGTGTCACTGAACAATGTGCTGTAGTGCGGAGTCTATTTCATGTAGACACATTTTCAGAGCCTCAGTGAATAGGACAGACACTTGCTATCGTAAAGATTCTAATAAATATGGACACAACTTCTGAGCCTCACTGAATAATACACACCTGTAGAATAATTTGGAGTCTATTTTCGATGGACATTCATTCAGAGTCTCGTTGAATAATGCACACCCCTGGGGCAGCCAGAAGTCCATTTCATTTGTACACTCATCCGTAGCCTCAGTTTATAATATGCACGTGTGGATTAGCTGGGGTTCCATTTCTTTCTTTTTTCTTTTTTTTAAATTTTTATTGCATTATTGGTTTTGAAATACATGTGCAGAACGTGCAAGATAGTTGCATAGATACACACATGGCGGTGTGTTTTGCTGCTTCCTCCCCTTCACCCACACTTGGCATTCATCTTCAGGCTATCCCTCCCAAGCTCCCCCCACTGACCCTCCCCCATTACCCCAAATAGACCCCAGTGTATATTAGACCGCCTCTCTGTGTCCATGTGTTCTCCATTTTCTCACCCACTTATGAGTGAGTATATGCGGTATTTCTTTTTCTGTTCTTGTGTCAGTTTGCTGAGAATGATGTTCTCCAGATTCATCCATGTTCTTACAAAGGACATAAACTACTCATTTTGATTGCTGCATAATATTCCATGGTGTATATGTGCCAGGTTTTTTCAGTCCACTCTATCAACGTTGGGCATTTGGGTTGGTTCCAGTTCTTTGCTATTGTAAACAGTGCTGCAATGAATATTCGTGTACATGTGTCCTTATCGTAGAACGATTTATAGTCCTTTGGATATATACCCAGTAATGGGATTGCTGGGTCAAATGGAATTTCTATTTCTATGTCCCTGAGGAATCACAACACTGTCTTCAACAATGGTTGAACTAACTTACACTCCCACCAACAGTGTAAGAGTGTTCCTATTTCTCCACATCCTCTCCAGCATCTGCTGTCTCCAGATTTTTAAATGATTGCCATTCTAACTGGCGTGAGATGGTATCTCAATGTGGTTTTGATTTGCATCTCTCTAATGACGAGTGATGATAAGCACTTTTTCATATGTTTGTTGGCCTCATGTATGTCTTCTTTTGTAAAGTGTCTGTTCATATCCTTTGCCCATTTTTGAATGGGCTTGTTTGTTATTTTCCTGTAAATCTGTTTGGGTTCCTTGTAAATTATGGATATCAGCGCTTTGTCAGATGTGTAAACTGCAAAGTTTTTTCCCATTCTGATGGTTGCTGATTTACTCTAGTGACTGTATGTTTTGCCATGCAGAAGCTGTGGAGTTCGATTAGGTCACATTTGTCTATTTTGGCTTTTGTTGCCAACGCTATTGGTGTTTTGCTCATGAAGTCCTTGCCTACTCCTATGTCCTGAATGGTTTTGCGTAGATTTTCTTCTAGGGTTTTTATGGTGTCAGGTCTTAAGTTTAAGTCTTTAATCCATCTGGAGTTAACTTTAGTGTAAGTTGTCAGGAAGGGGTCCAGTTTCTGCTTTCTGCACATGGCTAGCCAGTTTTCCCAACACCATTTCTTAAATAGGGAATCCTTTCCCCATTGCTTGTTTTTGTCTGGTTTATCAAAGATAATATAATTGTAGATACGTTGTGTTGCCTCCGATGCTTCTGTTCTGTTCCATTGGTGGATATCTCTGTTTTTGTACCAGTACCATGCTGTTTTGATTTCTGTAGCCTTGTAGTATAGTTTGCAGTCTGATAGTGTGATGCCTCCCGCTGTGTTCTTTTGCTAAGAATTGACTTGGCTTTGCGGGCTCCTTTCTGGTTCCATATGAAATGCATGGTGGTTTTTTCCAGTTCTGTGAAGAAATTCAATGGTAGTTTGATGGGGATAGCATTGATTTTGTAAATTACTTTGGGCAGTATAGCCATTTTCACGATATTGATTCTTCCTAACTATGAACATGGAATGTTTCTGAATCTTTTTGTTTCCTCCCTTATTTCGTTGAGCAGTGGTTTGTAGTTTTCCTTACAGAGGTCCCTTACGTTTCTTGTGAGTTGTATTCCTAGGTATTTTGTTTTATTTGTAGCAATTGTGAATGGCAGTTCGTTCTTGATTTGGTTCTCTTTATGTCTGTTATTGGTGTATAGGAATGCTTGTGATTTGTGAACTTTGATTTTATATCCTGAGACTTGCTGAAGTTGCTTATCAGTTTCAGGAGCTCTTGGGCTGAGGTGATGGGGTCTTCTAGGTATCCTATCTTGTCGTCTGCAAATAGAGACAATTTGGCTTCCACCTTTCCTATTTGAATACCCTTTATTTCTTTTTCTTGCCTGATTGCTCTGGCGAGAACTTCCACTACTAGGTTGAATAGGAGTGGTAAGAGAGGGCATCCTTGTCTAGTGCCAGATTTCAAAGGGAATGCTTCCAGTTTTTGCCCATTCAGTATGATATTGGCTGTTGGTTTGTCATAAATAGCTTTCATTACTTTGACATATATTCCATCAATACCAAGTTTATTGACGGTTTTTAGCATAAAGGGCTGTTGAATTTTGGCAAATGCCTTCTCTGCGTCAATTGAGATAATCATGTGGTTTTTGTTTTTGCTTCTGTTTATGTGGAGAATTACATATTTAGACTTGCGTATGTTTAACCAGCCTTGCATTCCTGAGATGAATCCTACTTGATCATAATGGATAAGTTTTTTAATGTGCTGTTGCAATCGGTTTGCCAGCATTTTATTGAAGATTTTTGCATGTATGTTCATCATGGATATTGGCCTGAAGTTTTCTTTTCTTGTTGAGTCTCTGTCAGGTTTTGGTATCCGAATGATTTTGGTCTCATAAAAGGATTTGGGAAGGATTCCCTCTTTTTGTATTATTTGAAATAGTTTCAGAAGGAATGGTACCAGATCCTCTTTGTGTGTCTGGTATAATTGAGCTGTGAACCCATCTGGACCTGGGCTTTTTTTGTGTGGTAGGCTCTTACTTGCTGCCTCAACTTCAGACATTGTTATTGGTCTATTTATAGTTTTGGCTTCCTCCTGGTTTAGGCTTGGGAGGACACATGCGTCCAGGAATGTATGCATTTCTTTCTGAATTACTAGTATATGTGCACAGAGTTGTTTGTAGTATTCTCTGATGATGGTTTGAATTTCTGTGGGATCTTTGCTGTTTTCTCCATTATCGTTTTTTATTGCATCTATTTGGTTGTTCTCTCATTTTTTTTCACTCTGGTAGGATTCCCATCTATTTTGTTGATCTTTTTGAAAATCCAGCTCTTAGATTTATTGATTTTTTGAAGGGTTATTTTTTTGTCTCTATCTCCTTCACTTCTGCTATAATCTTAGTTATTTCCTGTCTTCGGCTAGGTTTTGAGCTTTTTTGATCTAGCTTTTTCAATTTTGACGATAGGGTGTCAATTTTGGATCTCTCCACTCTTCTCAGGTGGGCACTTATTTCTATATACTTTTCTCTACTGACTGCTTTAAATGTGTCCCAGAGATTCTGGTACGTTTTGTCTTCATTCTTGTTGGTTTCAAAAAACTTCTTTACTTTTGCCTTCATTTCATTGTTTATCCAATCAACATTCAAGGGCCAGTTGTTCAGTTTCCATGAAGCTTTGCGGTTCTGAGTTATTTTCTGAATTCTGAGTTCCAACTTGATTGCACTATGGTCTGAGACTGTTTGTTATGATTTTAGTTGATTTGCATTTGCTGAGGAATGCTTTACTTCCAATTATGTGGTCAATTTTGGAGTAGGTGTTATGTGGTGCTGAGAAGAATGTATATTCTGTGGATTTGGGGTGGAGAGTTCTGTAAATGTCTATCAGGTTTGCTTGTTTCAGGTCTGAGTTCAAGTCCTGGATATCCTTGTTAATTTTCTGTCTGGTTGATCTGTCTGCTATTGACAGTGGAGTGTTAAAGTGTCACAGTATTATTGTGTGGGAGTCTAAGTCTGTTTGTAAGTCATTAAGAACTTGCCTTATATATCTGGGTGCTCCTACATTGGGTCCATATGTATTTAGAATCGTTAGCTCTTCTTGTTGTATCAATACTGTTACCATTATTTAATGGCCTTCTTTGTCCCTTTTGATCTTTGTTGCTTTAAAGTCCATTTTATCAGAGACGAGAATTGCAAATCCTGATTTTTTTTTGCTCTCCATTTGCTTAGTAAAACTTCCTCCCTCCTTTTATTTTGCGCCTTTGTGTATCTTTGCGTGTGAGGTGGGTTTCCTGGGTACAGCACACTGATGGGTTTTGGCTTTTTATCCAATTTGCCAGTCTGTGTCTTTTGATTGGTGCATTTAGACCATTTACATATAGGGTTAATATTGTTATGTGTGAATTTGATACTGCCATTTTGATGCTAGCTGGCTGTTTTGCCCGTTGGTTCATGTACATTCTTCATTTTGTTGATGGTCTTTAGCATTTGGTATGCTTTTAGGATGGCTGGTACTGGTTGTTTCTTTCTATGTGTAGTGCCTGTTTCAGGAGCTATTGTAAAACAGGCCTAGTAGTGACAAAATCTGTGAGTACTTGCTTGTTGGCAAAAGATTTAATTCTTCCTTCACTTATGAAGCTCAGTTTGGCTGGATATAAAATTCTGGGTTGAAAGTCCTTTTCTTTAAGGATGTTGAATATTGGCCCCCACTCTCTTCTGGCTTGTAGAGTCTCTGCCGAGAGATCTGCTGTGAGTCTGATGGGCTTCCCTTTGTGGGTGACCCGACCTTTCTCTCTGGCTGCCCTTAGTATTTTCTCCTGCATTTCAACTCTGGTGAATCTGACGGTTATGTGCCTTGGGGTTGCTCTTCTTGTGGAGTATCTTTGTGGTGTTCTCTGTATTTCCTGGAGTTGAGTATTGACCTGTCTTGCTAGGTTGGAAAAATTTTCCTGGATAATATCCTGAAGAGTGTTTTCCAGCTTGGATTCATTCTCTTCATCACATTCTGTTACACCTCTCAAACATAGGTTTGGTCTCTTCACATAGTCCCACATTTCTTGGAGATTTTGTTCATTCCTTTTTGTGCTTTTTTCTTTAATCTTGGTTTCTCGTTTTATTTCATTGAGTTGATCTTCGTCTTCTGATATTCTTTCTTCTTCTTGGTCAGTTCGGCTGTTGAAACTTGTGCGTGCTTCGCGAAGTTCTCATGTTGTGTTTTTCAGCTCCTTCAATTCATTCATATTCCTCTCTAAGTTGTCCATTCTTGTTTTCAATTTCTCAAATCTTTTTTCAAATCTTGTTTCAAGGTTCTTAGTTTCTTTACACTGGTTTAGAACATGTTCTTTTAGCTCACTGTAGTTTCGCCTGATCCACTTTCTGAAGTCTGATTCCATCATTTCGTCACACTCATTCGCCGTCCATCTTTGTTCTCTTGCTGGTGAGGAGTTTTGGTCTTTTGTAGGAGGTGAGGTGTTTTGATTTTGGGTGTTTTCCTTCTTTTTGCGCTGGTTTCTTCCCATCTTTATGGATTTATCCACCTGTCGCCTTAGTAGTTGCTGATTTTTCAATTGGGTCTCTGTGTGGACGCTGAGATTGTTGATGATGAAGTATTTCTGTTAGATAGTTTTCCTTCTAATGTTCTAGCCCCTCAGCTGTATGAGTGCTGAGGTCCACTCCAGGCCCTGCTTGTCTGGGGTATATCTGTAGCAGCTGAGGAGCAGTGAAGGATGATACCAGTTTCTTCTTCTGCTGTCTTTGTTCCAGAATAATGCCTGCCAAATGTCAGTCTGATTATTCCTTTTTTTCGGTGACTCTTTGGATATACAGGGGTCAGGGAGCTTCTTGAGGAGATGGTCTGTGGTTTATAGGAGCTGCAGTGCTGAGCTGTGAACTCCGTTGTTCATTCAGTGTTGTTGGGAGGTTGTTTATGTCTGCTGCAATAGAACTCATAAAACACCACACTTTTCTTTCCCCCTTAAATGCTCTGTCTCAGGGAGTTTGGGTTTTCTTTATGAGTATTTGTTGCACTGTCCTGCCCCACTAGGAGGCAGTCTATTCACTATTTGCCTGCCAGCTGGTCTGCCCTGTTGCTGCTGGGCCCCTTCTGCTTTCGGCGAGTCTCTCTGTTATGGCAGGTTGTCTCCACAATGGCAGGCTTAGTCAGCCCTGGGCAGTACTTCAGTAGGGGTGGATTGTGTCAGTAATGGTGGACGCCCCTCCCTCACTGAGCTGCACCGTCCTAGATGCCAGCAGCAAAACTCTCAGCACCAAGCGCCTCCAGTCGCTGACCTGCTTGTCCCCGTGAGGGTGAGATGTGCCGAGCTCGATCACCCAGGTCCCTGTCTCAGAGATTGTCCTCTCTCTTCCTCTGCACAATCTGAAAAGTCGACTCTCTCACTGGCACCCCAGTAGCCTGCCAGTAGGGCACTGGGATCCGTGTCATCTCCCGTGCTGCTGCCCACTGCACCGGATCCGATCACGCTTCTCAGAAATCTCCTGGTCTGGCTCATTGTCGAAGTCCCGTTCAATCAGATGGACATGCCAATCTGCCCTTCCAAATTTCAGACTGACCGTTAAACAGGGCACCAAGACCAGTGAATTCAGTGCCGGGTCCCGCTGCGGCACTGGCCTAAGAGGCCGCGTGAGCCACCTGCAATAGCCGGCTGTACCAGCATCCCGTGTTTCTCAGAAACCTGGGACTTTCAACGCTCTGTCGGCAAAAAAGGTCCATCCGAGAATGCGACTAGGACTCACCCTCTGCGCCTTAACTGAGAGCTGCAATTTTGAGTCACTTCTAAGACGCCATCTTGCCCTTTTTTCTTATTAATTAGAATCTTTACCATAGCAAGGGTTTGTCTTATTCACTGAGGCTCTGAATATGTGTCTGCATGAAACAGACTCCAGACTACAGCACATTGTTCAGTGGCACTCGGAATGTGAGGCTCATGAAAAAATTCTCCTGACTTCCACAGGTGTGCATTATTTAGTGAGACTCTGAATGAGGGAATAGAAGTAAATCCTGACTCTTCTTTCAGGTGGGTACATTTAGTGAGGCTTTCAATGAGTCGTGGTCAGAAAGAGACTTCTGACTATTCCACAGGTGTTCATTATTCAGTGATTCTCTGAATGAACGGACATAAAGAAGAGACTCCAGACTATATCTCAAGTGTGTAATATTCAGTGAGGTTGTGAAAGAGGGGCATATGAAACAGATTTCTAATAACATGTGCGTTACTAACTTTTTGTCGGAATGACTAGATGTACAACATAGAATCCTTATTATTCGCTATGTGTGTAATATTTGCTATGTGTGTAATATTCAAACAGGTTCTCTATGAGTGCCAGTAACAAATAAACTTTTTACATGATCCCAAGTGTATATTTCTCTGCGGTACCCTGAATTAGAGTTCACATGATATAGAATCCTATAACCCAGGTGCATATTATTCAGGAAGGCACTCAATTCGTGGCTATCTTAAACAGCATCCTGATTACTCCCTAGAAGTTCATTATACACTGAAACGTTGAATGAGAGGCCATATAAAATAGACACCTGACTATTGCTCCATTGTGAATTATTCTATGAGTTTCTAAATGAGTGGTAGTATGAAATTGAATTCTGAGGATTTCCCAGGTTTGTATCATTCAGGGAGGCACAGAATGAGTGGCCATATAAAAAATTCTCGACTATGACCCTGGTGTGAATTATTCACTGAGGCTCTAAATGATTGGTTCCGTGAGGTATACTCTTAACTCTTCCCGGTTGTGTATAATTGAATGAGACTCTGACTAAGTGGGCATAAAAAAGAGACTCTTGTGTATGGCCCAGGTGTGCATTACTTACAGAGACTCTGAATGTGTAGCAATTTGTAGTAGAATCTTGACTATTTCTGAGGGAAGTATTATTCACAGAGGCCCTGAATGAGTGGCCATGTAAAAGAGATTCCTGACTTATCAGATATACATATAATTCCCTGCAACACTGAAAGAGTGGCCTTAGGTAAGAGACCTCATTTTACTCCACAGTTGCGCGTTATTGTTTGATATTCCAAAGGAATCACCAAATGAAATAAACTAGTGTTTATTCCCCACATGTGCAGTATTCGAAGAGGTTCTGTATGAGTGTCCATATCAAAGAGTCTCCTGACTATCACAAATATATGTATCATTCACGGAGCTGCTTAATTTGGGGCAAGCTGAAATAGGGTCCTGACTACTACACAGCTGCTGATTATGCACTGAAGCTCTGAATTAGAAGCCATATGATATAGACTCCTTACTATTGCCCAAATTGTGCATTATTCTAATGCTGTGATTGAGTGGCCATAATACCTGGACTCTGACAATTCTTAAGTGTGTATTCTTCAGTGAGTTTCTGAACGAGTGACCACATAAAGTAGACTCCTGACTTTATCATACTGACTATATTTCAGCTCTCCATTTTCTACTGACTGCTTAGGGAATGGTCATATCAAATAGTCTCCAGACTATACCCCAGGTGTGCATTATTCACTGAGTCTCTGAATAAGTGGCCATATATAAAAGAATCCTGAGTATTTTCCAGATGTATATGATCCTTCACTGCGGTTCTGAATAAGTGGCCATGTGAAATACACTCCTGACTTTTCCATAGGTCTGTATTATTCTGTGACTCTCTGAATGAGTGTACATAAAGTAGAGACTCTGAATACTCCACAGGCGTGAGATTTTACATTCGGCTCTAAATGAGTGGCTATACGAAATAGAATCCTGACTTTTCCCAAGGTGTATGTTATTCAGTTAGGCTCTGAAGATGTGGCTATTAAAAGAAAATTCTGACTACGATACAGGTGTTCCTTATTCAATGAAGCTCTGAAATAGACGCCATATGAAATAGCATCCTGAGTATTTCCCAGGTATATATTATTCACTGAAGCTCTAAAACTTTGTCCATATAAAATTGTTTCCTGACTAGTCCACAGGAGTGAATTATTGACTCTGACTTTGAATATTTGGGCATATGGAATAGACTAGTGACTATTCCAACTTGTGTATTGCTCACTCAGGTTTGATTTTGTGGCCATATAAAATAGATTAGTGCCTACTCCACACGTGTGCATTATTCCCTGAGGCTGTAAATGAGAGGCTATATATAGTAGACTCCTCACATTTTCCCAGGTGTGTATTACTCAGTGAGACTCTTCTTGTGTGAACATATGAAACGGGATTATGTCTATCTTAAATAATTTTATTATCCAATGAATCTCTGAATGAGTGGCTATATGAAACAGACTGCTGAGTACGTTACATATGTGCATTATTCACTGAGGTTAAGAGTCCCTGGCTATATGAAATGGAACCCCAACTAATCCACACGTGCATATTATAAACTGAGGCTATGGATGAGTGTACAAATGAAATGGACTTCTGGCTACCCCAGGGGTGTGCATTATTCACCGAGGCTCTGAATGAATGTCCATCGAAAATAGACTCCAAATTATTCTACAGGTGTGTATTATTCAGTGAGGCTCAGAAGATGTGTCCATATTAATTAGAATCTTTACAATAGCAAGGGTCTGTCTTATTCACTGAGGCTCTGAATATGTGTCTACATGAAATAGACTCCAGACTACAGCACATTGTTCAGTGACACTCAGAATGAGAGGCCACATAAAAAATTCTCCTGACAATTCCACAGGTGTGCATTATTTAGTGAGACTCTGAATGAGAAATAGAAGTAAATCCTGACTCTTTCCACAGGTGGGTACATTAGTGAGGCTTTCAATGAGTGGTGGGGAAAGAGACTTCTGACTATTCCACAGGTGTTCATTATTCAGTGATTCTCTGAATGAATGGCCATAAAGAACAGACTCCAGACTATATCTCAAGTGTGTAATATTCAGTGAGGCTGTGAAAGAGGGGCATATGAAACAGACTTCTAATAATCCACATGTGCGTTATTCACTTTTGTCTGAATGACTAGCCATACAACATAGAATCCTTATTATTCATGTGTGCATTATTCAAACAGGTTCTCTATGAGTGCCCATACAAATAAACTCTTACACTTTGTATTACTAGCGGTACCCAGAATTAGAGTTCATATGAAATAGATCCTATAACCCAGGTGTGTATC
>CM038400.1:143130514-143142667 GCA_021498475.1 Saguinus midas | reverse complement strand
TTAAACATGACTATTTAAAAAATTTTCTTTAACTCCTTACCTGTACAGTCCTGCGATAGGCAGACCACGGGACTGCCAGCTCAGAGTCCATGAGGCCAGAAGCTGACATCCTGCATGTCTATTTAGAATGAATGAATGAAGGAAGGAACGAATGAACGAATGAATGAATTTATTTATTTATTTACTTATTTATTTTGAGACACAGTCTCGCCTGCCGCCTAGGGTGGAGGGCAATGACACGATCTAGGCTCACTGCAACCTTTCCGTCCCGGGTTCAGGCGATTCTTTCTGCCTCAGCCTCCCGAGGTAGCTGGGAATACAGGCATGTGCCACCACGCCCGGATGACTTGCATTTTTAGTAGAGACGGGTTTCACCGTGTTAGCCAGAATGGTCTCGATCTCCTGACCTCGTGATCCGCCCACCTCCCAAAGTGCTGGGGTTGATTACACGTGAGCCACCCGCCGCACTCCGCCTGGGCCTCTAGTCCCAGGTACTCGGGAGGCTGAGGCAGGAGAGTCGCTTGAACCCAGGAGGCGGAGGTTGCGGTGAGCCGAGATCGCTGCACTCCAGAGTGTGATTTTCTGCTTTCCTCCCTTCACCCACACTTGGTATTCATCCCAGGCTGTCCTCCCAGCCCCACTGTCCTCCCCAAATCCCCCAACAGTCCCCAGGGTACAGTAGACCGCCTCTCTGTGTCCATGTGTTCTCATTTTACTCACCCACCTATGAGTGAGTATATGCAGTATTCTTTTTCTGTTCTTGTGTCAGTTTGCTGAGAATGATGTTCTCAGATTCATCCATGTCCCTAAAGGACACAAACTCATCACTTTTGATTGCTGCATAATATTCCATGGTGTATGTATGTGCCACATTTTCCCAGTCCAGTTTATCATCGTTGGGCATTTGGGTTTGGTTCCAGGTCTTTGCTATTGTAAACAGTGCTGCAATGAACACTTTCGTGTGCATGTGTCCTTATAGTAGAACGATTTACAGTTTGGATAGATACCCAGGAATGGGATTGCTGGGTCAAATGGAATTTCTATTTCTAGGTCCATGAGGAATCGCCACACAGTCTTCCACAATGGTTGAACTAATTAACACTCCCACCAACAGTGTAAGGAAGGTTCCTATTTCTCACATCCTCTCAGCATCTGCTGTCTCCAGATTTTTAATGATCGCCATTCTAACTGGTGTGACATGGTATCTCAATGTGGTTTTGATTTGCATCTCTCTAATGACCAATGACGATGAGCACATTTTCATATGTTTGTTGGCCTCATGTATGTCTTCTTTTGTAAAGTTTCTGTTCATATCCCATTTTTGAATGGGCTTGCTTGTTTTTTTTTTCTGTAAATCTGTTTGAGTTCTTTGTAAATTCTGGATATCAGCCCCTTGTCAGATGTGTAAACTGCAAAATTTTTCCCATTCTGATGGTTGCCGATTCCTCTAGTGACTGTTTCTTTTGCTCAAGAAGCTGTGGAGGTTGCTTAGGTCCCATTTGTCTATTTTGGCTTTTGTTTCCAATGCTTTTGGGTATTTTGTTCATGAAGTCCTTGCCTACTCCTATGTCCTGAATGGTTTTGCCTAGATTTTCTTCTAGGGTTTTATGGTGTCAGGTCTTACGTTTAAGTCTTTAATCCATCTGGAGTTAATTTTAGTGTAAGGTGTCAGGAAGGGGTCCAGTTTCTGCTTTCTGCACATGTGGCTAGCCAGTTTTCCCAACACCATTTATTAAATGGAATCCTTTCCCCATTGCCTGTTTTTGTCTGGTTTATCAAAGATAATATGGTTGTAGACGTGTTGTGTTGCCTCCGATGCCTCTGTTCTGTTGCATTGGTCTATATCTCTGTTTTGGTACCAGTACCATGCTGTTTTGATTACTGTAGCCTTGCAGTATAGTTTGAAGTCTGGTAGCGTAATGCCTCCCGCTGTGTTCTTTTTTGCTTAGAATTGACTTGGCTATGCGGGCTCTTTTTGGTTCCATAAAATTCATGGTGGTTTTTCAGTTCTGTGAAGAAATTCAATGATAGTTTGATGGGGATAGCATTGATTGTGTAAATTACTTTGGGCAGTATAGCATTTTCACGATATTGATTCTTCCTAACCACGAACATGGAATGTTTCTCCATCTGTTTGTGTCCTCTCTTATTTCGTTGAGCAGTTGTTTGTAGTTTTCCTTAAAGAGGTCCCTTACATTCCTAGTGAATTGTATTCCTAGGTATTTTATTTTCTTTGTAGCAATTGTGAATGGCAGTTCGTTCTTGATTTGGTTCTCTTTAAGTCTGTTATTGGTGTATAGGAATGCGTGATTTTTTGAACATTGATTTTATATCCTGAGACTTTGCTGAAGTTGCTTATCAGTTGCAGGAGCTTTTGGGCTGAGGTGATGGGATCTTCTAGGTACACTATCATGTCGTCTGCAAATAGAGACAATTTGGCTTTCACCTTTTTTATTTGAATACCCTTTATTGCTTTTTCTTGCCTGATTGCTCTGGCTAGAAATTCCATTACTATGTTGAATAGAAGTGGTGAGAGAGGGCATCCTTGTCTAGTGCTGGATTTCAAAGGGAATGCTTCCAGTTTTTGCCCATTAAGTATGATACTGGCTGTTGGTTTGTCAACAAACTTTTAAGAATCCACATGTGCGTTATTCACTTTTTGTCTGAATGACTAGCCGTACAACATAGAATCCTTAATATTCGACATGTGTGCATTATTGAAATAGGTTCTCTATAAATTCCCATAACAAATAATCTCTTTTCACTATCCCACGTGTGTATTACTCAGCGGTACCCAGAATTAGAGTTTATATAAAATAGAATTGTACAACCCAGGTGTCTATCATTCAGGAAGGCACTCAATTCGTGGCTATCTTAAACAGCGTTTTGATTACTCCATAGAAGTTCATTATACACTGAAACTTTGAATGAGAGGCCATATGAAATAGACACCTGACTATTGCTCCATTGTGAATTATTCTATAAGGTTCTAAATGAGTCATAGTATGAAATTGAATCCTGAGGATTCCCCAGGTGTGTATCATTCAGGGAGGCACAGAATGAGTGTCCATATAAAAAATGCTCGACTATAACCCTGGTGTGCATTATTCACTGAGGCTCTAAATGATTGGTTCCGTGAGGTATACTCTTAACTCTTCCCCAGGTTTGTATAATTGTATGAGACTCTGACTTAGTGGGCATAAGAAAAAGGCTCTTGTGTATTGCCCAGGTGTGCAATACTTACAGAGACTCTGAATGTGTAGCCATTTGAACTAGAACCTTTGCTTTTTCTGAGGGCAGTATTATTCACAGAGGCCATGAAAAAGTGACCATGTGAAAGAGATTCTTGACTTGTCAGATATATATATTATTCCCTGCAACACTGAAAGAGTGTCATTATATAATAGACCCCACTTTACTCCACAGTTGCATGTTATTTTTTGACCCTCCAAAGAAATCACCATATGAAATACACTAGTGGTTATTCCGCACATGTGCCCTGTTTGAATACGTTCTGTATGAGTGTAAATATCAAAGAGTCTCCTGACTATCATACTTATATGTATGTATCATTCACGGAGCTGCTTAATTTGGGGCAAGCTGATATATGGTCCTGACTACTACACAGCTGCTGATTATGCACTGAAGCACTGAATTTGAAGCCATATGATATAGACTCCTTGCTATTGCCCAATTGTGCATTATTCGGTAATGCTGTGTTTGAGTGGCCATAATACATGGACTCTGACTATTCTTAAGGTGTGTAATCGGACAGAGATCCAAGATGGCTGATCGCTAACAGCTCGGGATTGTAGCTCCCAGTGAAAGCTCAGAAAACGTGAGGATGCTACGTTTTCAGAGGAATTTCGTCACCACGGACAGAAGATTTCCACTGAAGGAGCCGCAGTCTGGCGACTTCTGTGGCCGGCACAGCGGTTTTGTCATCGCCTCGGCGCGGCAGCTCTTCGTGCACAGTGAGCAGCACTGGTTCCCCTACTGACTGTATGGAAATCCGGGAGGGATCTTTCTGCTGACTCCAGAAGGAAGTCAGACCGGAGATTCCCAGGCAGAAGAGCACCATGAGTCTTATCGCTGCCGTTTTGGCCAGCGCACTGGGTTGCTAGGATTCCAGCACTGGGAATCAATAAATTGAACATCCTCTCAGAAACTTAATCAGAAAGGCTCTAATTGTAAAGACATCAGATGAATAAAATCACAATCTAGGGAAACAACAGCCTAAAAAGTCTGAGAACACTGAAAGTCAGAAGCCCTCTCTCTCTACAGTGGATAGAAATTCCTCATCAGCAACGGAAGCCCTAATGGAAGAGAACTGTGTTCCATTTTCTGAAGTAGGCTTTAAAAGGTGGATGATAAAAAAATTTTGGGAGTTGGAACAACTTGTTCTAACCCTATGTAAAGAAACTAAGAACTTTGAAAAAAGGCTTGACAAAATGTTAAAAAGAATGGACAATATAGAGAGGAATATAAAAGAACGAATGGAGTTGAAAAATACAACACGAGAACTTAGTGAAATATAAGTTTGAACAAGTTTGAATAGCTGAATTGATCAAGGAGAAGAAAGGATATCAGAGGTCGAAGACCAAATTAATGAAATGGAACAAGAAGACAAGAATAGAGAAAAAAGAATAAAAAGGAATGATCAAAGTCTCCAAGAATTATATGACTCTGTGAAAAGACCTAATCTGCCTTTGAAAGGTGTACCTGAATGTGATGGAGAGAATGAATCCCAGCTGGAAAATATTCTTCAGGATATTATCCAGGAGAATTTTCCCAATATAGCAAAGCAGGACACTATTCAACCTCAGGTAATACAGAGAAGACCATAAAGATATTCCTTAAAAAGAGCAACCCCAAAACACATAATCATTAGATTCACCAGGGTTGAAACAAAAAAAAATACTAAGGTCAGCTAGAGAGAAAGGTCAGGTTACCCACAAAGGGAAGCATATTAGACTTACAGCAGATCTCTCAGCAGAAAACCTACAAGCCAGAAGACAGTGGGAGCCAATATTTAACATCCTTAAAAAACAGAACTTTCAGCCCAGAATTTCATATCCTGCCAAATTAAGCTTCACAAGTGAAGGAAAAATAATTTTATTTTTTTATTTTTTTATTTTTGTAGTTGGAAGATTATTGTTTTTTGTTTTTTTAAAAAAATTTTTTTTTCATTATAGGTTTTGGGGTACAGGTGCAGAACGTGAAAGATAGTTGCATAGGTACACACATGGTGGTGTGTTTTGCTGCCTTCCTCCCCTTCACCCACACTTGGCATTTATCCACAGGCTAACACTCCCAAGCCCCCACCGCTGTCCCTCCCCCATTCCCCCCAATAGACTCCAGTGTGTAGTAGACCCCCTCTCTGTGGCCATGTGTTTTCATTTTTCTCACCTACTTATGAGTGAGTATATACGGTATTTCTTTTTATGTTCTGTGTCAGTTTGCTGAGAATGATGTTCTCCAGATTCATCCATGTCCTTACAAAGGACACAAACTCATCATTTCTGATTGCTGCATAATATTCCATGGTGTATATATGCCACATTTTCCCAGTCCAGTCTATCATCATTGGGTATTTGGGTTGGTGCCAGTTCTTTGCTATTGTAAACAGTGCTGCAATGAACATTCATGTGCATGTATCCTTATAGTAGAACGATTTATATTCCTTTGGATATATACCCAATAATGGGATTCCTGGGTCAAATGGAATTTCTATTTCTAGGTACCTGAGGAATTGCCAGACTGTCTTCCACAATGGTTGAACTAATTTACACTCCCACCAACAGTGTAAGAGTGTTCCTATTTATCCAAATCCTCTCCAGCATCTGCTGTCTCCAGATTTTTTAATGATCGCCATTCTAACTGGTGTGAGATGGTATCTCAATGTGGTTTTAATTTGCATCTCTCTAATGACCAGTGATGATGAGCATCTTTTCATATGTTTGTTGGCCTCATGTATGTCTTCTTTTGTAATGTGTCTGTTCATATCCTTTGCCCATTTTTGAATGGGCTTGTTTGTTATTTTCCTGTAAATCTGTTTGTGTTCTTTGTAAATTCTGGATATCAACCCTTTGTCAGATGTGTAAACTGCAAAGATTTTTTCCCATTCTGATGGTTGCTGATTCACTCTAGTGACAGTTTCTGTTGCCGTGCAGAAGCTGTGGAGTTTGATTAGGTCCCATTTGTCTATTTTGGCTTTTGTTGCCAATGCTTTTGGTGTTTTGCTCATGAAGTTCTTGCCTACTCCTATGTACTGAATGATTTTGCCTAGATTTTCTTCTAGGGTTTTTATGGTGTCAGGTCTTACTTTTAATTCTTTAATCCATCTGGAGTTAATTTTAGTGTAAGGTGTCAGGAAGGGGTCCAGTTTCTGCTTTCTGCACATGGCTAGCCAGTTTTCCCAACACCATTTATTAAATAGGGAATCCTTTCCCCATTGCTTGTTTTTGTGTGGTTTATCGAAGATAATATGGTTGTAGATATGTGGTGCTGCCTCCGATGCTTCTGTTCTGTGCCATTGGTTTATATCTCTATTTTGGTACCAGTACCATGCTGTATTGATTACTGTAGCCTTGTAGTATAGTTTGAAGTCTGGTAGCGTGATGCCTCCTGCTGTGTTCTTTTTGCTTAGAATTGACTTGGATATGCGGGCTCTTTTTTGGTTCCATATGAAATTCATGGTGGTTTTTCCAGTTCTGTGAAGAAATTCAATGGTAGTTTGATGGGGATAGCATTGATTGTCTAAATTACTTTGGGCAATATAGCCATTTTCACGATATTGATTCTTTCTAACCACGAACATGGAATGTTTCTCCATATGTTTGTGTCCTCTCTTATTTTGTTGAGCAGTGGTTTGTAGTTTTCCTTGAAGAGGTCCCTTACATTCTTTTTGAGTTGTATTCCTAGGTATTTTATTTTCTTTGTAGCAATTGTGAATGGCAGTGTGTTCTTGATTTGGTTCTCTTTAAGTCTATTATTTGTGTATAAGAATGCTTGTGATTTTTGCACATTGATTTTATATCCTGAGACTTTGCTGAAGTTGCTTATCAGTTTCAGGAGCTTTTGGGCTGAGGTGATGGGGTCTTCTAGGTATACTATCATGTTGTCTGCAAATAGAGACAATTTGGCTTCTACCCTTCCTATTTTAATACACTTTATTTCTTTTTCTTGCCTGATTGCTCTGGCTAGAACTTCCAGTACTATGTTGAATAGGAGTGGTGAGAGAGGGAATCCTTGTCTCATGCTGGATTTCAAAGGGAATCCTTCCAGATTTGGCCCATTAAGTATGATGTTGGCTGTTGTTTTGTCATAAATAGATTTCATTACTTTGAGATATGTTCCATCAATACCAAGTTTATTGAGGGTTTTTAGCATAAAGGGCTGTTGAATTTTGTCAAATGCCTTCTCTGTGTCAATCGAGATAATCATGTGGTTTTTGTTTTTGCTTCTGTTTTTGTGGTGAATTACATTTATAGACTTGCGTATGTTGAACCAGCCTTGCATCCCAGGATGAATCCTACTTGATCATGATGGATAAGTTTTTTAATGTGCTGTTGCAATCGGTTTGCCAGTATTTTATTGAAGATTTTTGCATCTATGTCCATCATGTATATTGGCCTGAAGTTTTCTTTTCTTGTTGAGTCTCTGCCAGGTTTTGGTATCAGGATGATGTTGGTCTCATAAAATGATTTGGGAAGGGTTCCCTCTTTTTGGATTATTTGGAATAGTTTCAGAAGGAATGGTACCAGATCCTCTTTGTGTGTCTGGTAGAATTCAGCTGTGAACCCATCTGGACCTGGGCTTTTTTGTGTGGTAGGCTCTTAATTGCTGCCTCAACTTCAGACCTTGTTATTGGTCTATTCATAGTTTGGCTTCCTCCTGGTTTAGACTTGGGAGGACACAGGCGTCCAGGAATTTATCCATTTCTTCCTGGTTTACTAGTTTATGTGCATAGAGTTGTTTGTAGTATTCTCTGATGATGGTTTGAATTTCTGTGGAATCTGTGGTGATTTCCCCTTTATCGTTTTTTATTGCATTTATTTGGTTGTTCTCTATTTTCTTTTTTATCAGTCTGGCTAGTGGTCTGTCTATTTTGTTGATCTGTTCGAAAAAGCAGCTCTTAGATTTAATAATTTTTAAAAATTTTATTGCATTATAGGTTTTTCATGTGTCAACGTTCAAGATAGTTGCATAGGTACACACATGGCAGTGTTTTGCTGCCTTCCTCCCTTCACCCACACTTGGCATTCATCCCCAGGCTATCTCCCAGCCCCCGCTGTCCCTCCCATTTCCCCCAAATAGACCCCAGTATAGTAGACCTCTCTGTGTCCATGTGTTCTCATTTTTCACCCACCTATGAGTGAGTATATGCGGTATTTCTTTTCTGTTCTTCAGTTTGTTGAGAATGATGTTCTCCAGATTCATCCATGTCCTTACAAAGGACACAAACTCATCATTTTTGATTGCTGCATAATATTCCATGGTGTATATGTGCCACATTTTCCCAGTCAGTCTATCATCGTTGGGCATTTGGGTTGGTTCAGTTCTTTGCTATTGTAAACAGTGCTGCAATGAACATTCATGTGCATGTGTCCTTATAGTAGAACGATTTATAGTCTTTGGATATATACCCAGTAATGGGATTGCTGGGTCAAATGGAATTTCTATTTCTAGGTCCTGAGGAATCGCCACTGTCTTCCACAATGGTTGAACTAATTTACACTCCCACCAACAGTGTAAGAGTGTTCCTGTTTCTCACCAGCATCTGTTTTCTCCAGTTTTAATGATCGCCATTCTAACTGGCGTGAGATGTATCTCAATGTGGTTTTGATTTGCATCTCTCTAATGACCAATGATGATGAGCATTTTTTGTTTGTTGGCCTCATGTATGTCTTCTTTGTAAAGTTTCTGTTCATATCTTTGCCCATTTTTGAATGGGCTTGTTTGTTTTTCCTGTAAATCTGTTTGAGTTCTTTGTAAATTCTGGATATCAGCCCTTTGTCAGATGTGTAAACTGCAAGATTTTTTCCCATTCTGATGGTTGCCGATTCATTCTAGTGACTGTATCTTTTGCTGTGAAGCTGTGGAGTTTGATTAGGTCCATTTGTCTATTTTGGCTTTTGTTGCCAATGCTTTTGGTGTTTTGGTCATGAAGTCCTTGCCTACTCCTATGTCCTGAATGGTTTGCCTAGATTTTCTTCTAGGGTTTTTATGGTGTCAGGTCTTATGTTTAAGTCTTTAATCCATCTGGAGTTAATTTTAGTGTAAGGTGTCAGGAAGGGTCCAGTTTCTGCTTTCTGCACATGGCTAGCCAGTTTTCCCAACACCATTTATTAAATAGGAATCCTTTCCCCATTGCCTTTTTTTTTGGTTTATCAAAGATAATATGGTTGTAGATATGTTGTGTTGCCTCCAATGCTTCTGTTCTGTTCCATTGGTCTATATCTCTGTTTTGGTACCAGTACCATGCTGTTTTGATTACTGTAGCCTTGTAGTATTGTTTGAAGTCTGGTAGTGTGATGCCTCCCGCTGTGTTCTTTGCTTAGAATTGACTTGGCTATGCGGGCTCTTTTGGTTCCATATGAAATTCATGGTGGTTTTCCAGTTCTGTGAAGAAATTCAATGGTAGTTTGATGGGGATAGCATTGATTGTGTAAATTACTTTGGGCAGTATAGCCATTTTCACGATATTGATTCTTCTAACCACGAACATGGAATGTTTCTCCATCTGTTTGTGTCCTCTCTTATTTCGTTGAGCAGTGGTTTGTAGTTTTCCTTAAAGAGGTCCTTACATTCCTTGTGAGTTGTATTCCTAGGTATTTTATTTTCTTTGTAGCAATTGTGAATGGCAGTTCGTTCTTGATTTGGTTCTCTTTAAGTCTGTTATTGGTGTATAGGAATGCTTGTGATTTTGCACATTGATTTTATATCCTGAGACTTTGCTGAAGTTGCTTATCAGTTGCAGGAGCTTTTGGGCTGAGGTGATGGGGTCTTCTAGGTATACTATCATGTCGTCTGCAAATAGAGACAATTTGGCTTCCACCTTTTTATTTGAATACCCTTTATTTCTTTTTCTTGCCTGATTGCTCTGGCTAGAACTTCCAGTACTATGTTGAATATGAGTGGTTGAGAGAGGGCATCCTTGTCTAGTGCCGGATTTCAATGGGAATGCTTCCAGTTTTGCCCATTAAGTATGATATTGGCTGTTGGTTTGTCATAAATAGCTTTTATTACTTTGAGATATGTTCCATCAATACCAAGTTTATTGAGGTTTTTAGCATAAAGGCTGTTGAATTTTCTCAAATGCCTTCTCTGCGTCAATTGAGATAATCATGTGGTTTTGTTTTTGCTTCTGTTCTGTTCCATTGGTCTATATCTCTGTTTTGGTACCAGTACCATGCTATTTTGATTACTGTAGCCTTGTAGTATTGTTTGAATTCTGGTAGTGTGATTCCTCCCGCTGTGCTCTTTTTGCTTAGAATTGACTTGGATATGCGGGCTCTCTTTTGGTTCCATATGAAGTTCATGGTGGTTTTCTCCAATTCTGTGAAGAAATTCAATGGTAGTTTGATGGGGATAGCATTGATTGTGTAAATTACTTTGGGCAGTATAGCCATTTTCACTTATTGATTCTTCCTAACCATGAACATGGAATGTTTCTCCATCTGTTTGTGTCCTCTCCTATTTCGTTGAGCTGTGGTTTGTAGTTTTCCTTAAAGAGGTCCCTTTCATTCCTTTTGAGTTGTATTCCTAGGTATTTTATTTTCTTTGAAGCAATTGTGAATGGCAGTTTGTTCTTGATTTGGTTCTCTTGAAGTCTGTTATTGGTGTATAGGAATGCTTGTGATTTTTGCACATTGATTTTATATCCTGAGACTGCTGAAGTTGCTTATCAGTTGCAGGAGCTTTTGGGCTGAGGTGATGGGGTCTTCTAGGTATACTATCATGTCGTCTGCAAATAGAGACAATTTGGCTTCCACCTTTTTTATTTGAATACTCTTTATTTCTTTTTCTTGCCTGATTGCTCTGGCTAGAACTTCCAGTACTATGGAATGCTTCCAGTTTTGCCCATTAAGTATGATATTCTGTTGGTTTGTCATAATAGCTTTTATTACTTTGAGATGTTGAATTTTCTCAAATGCCTTCTCTGTCAATTGAGATAATCATGTGGTTTTGTTTTGCTTCTGTTTATGTGGTGAATTACATAGATCCTCCATCTTGACCTGTTCTTTTTTTTGTGTGGTAGGCTCTTAATTGCTGCCTCAACCTAAGACCTTGTTATTGGTCTATCCATAGTTTCAGCTTCCTCCGGATTTAAGCTTGTGAGGACACAGGCATCCAGGAATTTATCCATTTCTTTCTGATTTACTAGTTTATGTGCACAGAGTTGTTTGTAGTATTCTCTGATGATGGTTTGAATTTCTGTGGAATCTGTGGTGATTTCCCCATTATCGTTTTTTTGCATCTATTTGGTTGTTCTCTCTTTTTTTTTTATCAGTCTGGCTAGTGGTCTGTCTATTTTGAAGATCTTTCCGAAAAACCAGCTCTTAGTTTTATTGATTTTTTTAAGGGTTTTTCTTGTCTCTATCTCCTTCAGCTCTGATCTGATCTTAGTTATTTCTTTTTTTTTTTTAATTTTTATTGCATTATAAGTTTTGGGGTACATGTGCAGAACGTCCAAGATAGTTGCGTAGGTACACACATGGCAGTGTGTTTTGCTGCCTTTCTTCCCTTCACCCACACTTGGCATTCATCCCTAGGCTATCCCTTCCCATCCCCCCCACTGTCCCACCCACATTCCCCCCAATAGACCTCAGTGTATAGTCGACCCCATCTCTGTTTCCATGTGTTCTCATTTTTCTTACCAACCTATGAGTGATTATATGCGGTATTTCTTTTTCTGTTCTTGTGTCAGTTTGCTGAGAATGATGTTCTCCAGATTCATCCATGTCCTTACAAAGGACACAAACTCATCATTTTTGATTGCTGCATAATATTCTATGGTGTATATGTGCACATTTTCCCAGTCCAGTCTATCATCGTTGGGCATTTGGGTTGGTTCCAGTTCTTGTATTGTAAACAGTGCTGCAATGAACATTCGTGTGATGTGTCCTTATAGTAGAACGATTTGTAGTC
>CM038400.1:143044885-143130414 GCA_021498475.1 Saguinus midas | reverse complement strand
CATGGAATGTTTCTCCATCTGTTTGTGTCCTCTTATTTCGTTGAGCAGTTGTTTTAGTTTTCCTTAAAAGTTCCTTACATTCCTAGTGAGTTGTATTCTATATTTATTTTCTGTAATTGTGAATGGTAGTTCGTTCTTAATTTGGTTCTCTTCCTCTGTTATTGGTGTATAGGGCTTGTGTTTTTGCACATTGATTTTATATCCTGAGACTTTGCTGAAGTTGCTTATCAGTTGGGAGCTTTTGGCTGAGGTGATGGTGTCTTCTAGGATACTATCATGTCTTCTGCAAATAGAGACAATTTGGCTTTATTTCCTATTTGAATACAGTTTGCTTTTCTTGCCTGATTTCTCTGGCAAGACTTCCAATACTATGTTGAATAGGAGCTGAGAATCCTTGTCTAGTGCCAGATTTCAAAGGAATGCTTCATTTGCCCATAAGTATGATATTCTGTTGGGTCGTAAATAACTTTTGGAGATATGTTCCATCAATACCAAATGTGAGGTTTTAGCATAAAGGGCTGTTGAATGTCAAATGCCTTCTCTGCATCAATTGAGATAATCATGTGGTTTTTGTTTTTGCTTCTGTTTATGTGTGAACATTTACAGACTTGCATATGTTGAACCAGACTTCATCCCTGGATGAATCCTACTTGATCATGATGGATAATTTTTAATGCTGTTGCAATCGATTTGCCAGTATTTTTGAAAGATGCATCTATGTTCATCATGGATAGGCCTGAAGCTCTTGTTTATACTATCATGTCGCCTGCAAATAGAGACAATTTGGCTTCCACCTTCCTATTTGAATACCCTTTATTTCTTTTTCTTGCCTGATTGCTCTGGCTAGAACTTCCAGTACTATGTTGAATAGGAGTGGTGAGAGAGGCATCCTTGTTCAGTGCCGGATTTCAAAGGAATGCTTCCAGTTTTTGCCCCAGTATGATATGATTTGGTTTGTCAAATAGCTTTTATTACTTTGAGATATGTTCCATCAATACCAAGTTTATTGAGGGTTTTAGCATAAAGGGCTGTTGAATTTTGTCAAATGCCTTCTTCAATTGAGATAATCATGGTTTTTGTTTTTGCTTCTGTTTATTGGTGAATTACATTTATAGACTTGCCTATGTTGAACCAGCCTTGCATCCCCGGATGAATCCTACTTGATCATGATGGATAAGTTTTTAATGTGCTGTTGCAATCGGTTTGCCAGTATTTTATTGAAGATTTTTGCATCTATGTTCATCATGGATATTGGCCTGAAGTTTTTTCTTGTTGAGTCTCTGCAGGTTTTGGTATCAGGATGATGTTGGTCTCATAAAATGATTTGGGAAGGGTTCCTCTTTTGGATTATTTGAATAGTTTCAGAAGGAATGGTACCAGATCCTCTTTGTGTGTCTGGTAGAATTCAGCTGAACCCATCTGGACCTGGGCTTTTTTGTGTGTAGGCTAATTGCTGCCTCAACTTCAGACCTTGTTATTGGTCTATTCATAGTTTCGCCTCCTGGTTTAGGCTTGGGAGGACACAGCGTCCAGGAATTTATCCATTTCTTCCTGATTTACTAGTTTATGTGCATAGAGTTGTTTGTAGTATTCTCTGATGATGGTTTGAATTTCTGTGGAATCTGTGGTGATTTCCCCTTATTGTTTTTATTGCATCTATTTGGTTGTTCTCTTTTCTTTTTATCAGTCTGGCTAGTGGTCTGTCTATTTTGTTGATCTTTTCAAAACCAGCTCTTAGATTTATTGATTTTTGAAGGGTTTTTCTTGTCTCTATCTCCTTCAGTTCTGCTCTGATCTTAGTTATTTCTTGTCTTGGCTAGGTTTTGAGCTTTTTGATCTTGTTCTAGCTCTTTCAATTTTGACGATAGGGTGTCAATTTTGGATCTCTCACTCTTTTCATGTGCCTTATTGCTATAAATTTTCCTCTACAGACTGCTTTAAATGTGTCCCAGAGATTCTGGTACGTTGTGTCTTCATTCTCGTTGGTTTCAAAGAACTTTTTATTTCTGCCTTCATTTCATTGTTTATCCAATCAACATTCAAGAGCCAGTTGTTCAGTTTCCATGAAGCTGTGCGGTTCTGAGTTATTTTCTGAATTCTGAGTTCCAACTTGATTGCACTATGGTCTGAGAGACTGTTTGTTATGATTTCAGTTGTTTTGCATTTGCTGAGGAGTGCTTTACTTCCAATTATGTGGTCAATTTTGGAGTAGGTTTGATGTGGTGCTGAGAAGAATGTATATGTGGATTTGGGGTGGAGAGTTCTGTAAATGTCTATCAGGTTTGCTTGTTCCAGGTCTGAGTTCAAGTCCTGGATATCCTTGTTAATTTTCTGTCTGGTTGATCTGTCTGCTATTGACAGTGGAGTGTTAAAGTCCCACTATTATTGTGTGTAGTCTAAGTCTCTTGTAAGTCATTAAGAACTTGCCTTATATATCTGGGTGCTCCTACATTGGGTCCATATATATTTAGAATCGTTAGCTCTTCTTGTTGTATCGATCCTTTTACCATTATGTAATGACCTTCTTTGTCCCTTTTGATTTTGTTGCTTTAAAGTCTATTAAATGAGAATTGCAACTCCTGCTTTTTTTTTGCTCTCCATTTGCTTGGTAAATCTTCCTCCATCCCTTTATTTTGCGCCTTTGTGTATCTTTGCGTGTGAGGTGGGTTTTCTGGATACAGCACACGGATGGGTTTTGGTTTTTTATCCAATTTGCCAGTCTGTGTCTTTTGATTGGTGCATTTAGCCCATTTACATTTAGGGTTAATATTGTTATGTGTGAATTTGATACTGCCATTTTGATGCTAGCTGGCTGTTTTGCCTGTTGGTTCATGTACATTCTTCATTTTGTTGATGGTCTTTAGCATTTGGTATGCTTTTAGGATGGCTGGTACTGGTTGTTTTTTTCTATGTGTACTGCCTCTTTCAGGAGCTCTTGTAAAGCAGGCCTAGTGGTGACAAAATCTCTGAGTACGTGTTCGTGAAGAATTTTATTTTTCCTCCGTTATGAAGCTCAGTCGGGCTGGATATGAAATTCTGGGTTGAAATTTCTTTTCTTTAAGGATGTTGAATATTGGCCCCCACTCTCTTCTGGCTTGTAGAGTCTCTGCCGAGAGATCTGCTGTGAGTCTGATGGGCTTCCTTTGTGGGTGACCTGACCTTTCTCTCTGGCTGCCCTTAGTATTTTCTCCTTCATTTCAACCCTGGTGAATCTGACGATTATGTGCCTTGGGGTTGCTCTTCTTGCAGAATATCTTTGTGGTGTTCTCTGTATTTCCTGGAGTTGAGTATTGACCTGTCTTGCTAGGTTGGGGAAATTTTCCTGGATAATATCCTGAAGAGTGTTTTCCAGCTTGATTCATTCTCTTCATCACATTCTGGTACACCTATCAAACGTAGGTTGGGTCTCTTCACATAGTCCCACATTTCTTGGAGATTTTGTTCATTCCTTTTGTGCTTTTTCTTTAATCTTGGTTTCTCGTTTTATTTCATTGAGTTGATCTTCAACTTCTGATATTCTTTCTTCTGCTTGGTCAATTCGCTGTTGAAACTTGTGCATGCTTCCGAAGTTCTCGTGTTGTGTTTTTCAGCTCCTTCAATTCATTCATATTCCTCTGTTGTCCATTTTTGTTATCAATTCCTCGAATCTTTTTCAAATCTTTTTCAAGGTTCTTAGTTTCTTTGCACTGTTTTAGAACATGTTCCTTTAGCTCACTGAAGTTTCTCATTTTCCACTTTTTGAAGTCTGATTTCGTCATTTTGTCACACTCATTCTCCGTCCAGCTTTGTTCCCTTGCTGGTGAGGAGTTTTGTCCTTTTTGGAGGTGAGGTGTTTTGGTTTCGGTGTTTTCCTCCTTTTTGCGCTGGTTTCTTTCCATCTTTATGGATTTATCTGCCTGTCGTCTTAGTAGGTGCTGATTTTTCAATTGGGTCTCTGTGCAGATGCTGAGATTGTTGATGATGAAGTATTTTTGTTACTTAGTTTTCCTCTAATGGTCTAGCCCTCTGCTGTATGAGTGCTGAGGTCCACCCAGGCCCTGCTTGTCTGGGGTATACCTGCAGCAGCTGAAACAGTGAGGATGATACCAGTTTCTTCTTCTGCTGTCTTTGTTCCAGAATGATGCCCACCAAATGTCAGTCTGATTAGTCCTTTTGGGGTGACTCTTGATATACAGGGTCAGGAGCTGCTTGAGGAGACAGTCTGTGCTTTATAGGAGCTCCAGTGCTGAGCTGTGAGCTCCGTTGTTCATTCAGGGTTGTTGGGAGGTTGTTTATGTCTGCTGCAATAGAACTCATAAAACACCACCCTTTTTTTGTTTCCCACTTAGATGCTCTGTCTCAGGGAGTTGGGACTTTCTTTATGAGTATCTGTTGCACTGTCCTGCCCCACTAGGAGGTAGTCTATTCACTATTTGCCGGCCGGGTCTCTGACATGCTTGCACTGGTCTGCCCTGTTGCTGCTGGCCTCCCTTCTGCTGTGGAGCGCTCCCTCCTCCTGGCGGAGTCTCTCTGTTATGGCAGGTTGCCTTGGCAACGGCAGGCTGCGTCAGTTTTGGGCGGTACTTCAGTGGGGCGGATTGCGTCATTAATGGTGGACACTCCTCCCTCACCGGGCTGCACCGTCCTAGATGCTGGCAGCAAAACTTTCAGCCCCAAGTGCCTCCATTCACCGCCCTGCTTGTCCCCATGAGCATGGGACCCGCCGAGCCTGATCACCCAGCTCCCTGCCTCAGAGTCTGTCCTCTCTCTCTCTTCCTCTCAGCAAGCTGAAAGGTTGACTCTCTCACTGGCGCCCCAGTAGCCTGCCGATAGGGCACTGGGATCCGTGTGATCTCCCATGCTGCTGCCTACTGCACTGGCTCAGATCACTCTTCCCAGGAAACTCCTGGTCTGGCTCATTGTCCAAGTCCCGTTCAATCAGATGGACATGCCAATCTGCCCTTCCAAATCTCAGATTGCTGGTTTAACAGGGCACCCAGACCAGTGAGTTTCATGCCGGGTCCTGCTGCAGCGCCGGCCGAAGTGGCCATGCCAGCCGGCTGCATTAGCCAGCTGTACTAGCGTCCCTTGTGTCTCCCACACCTGGGACTTTCAACACTCTGTGGGCCAAAAAGGTCCATTTGAGTATGCGGCTAGGACTCTCCCTCTGTGCCTTCACTGAGAGCTGTAATCCTGAGTCACTTCTACGACGCCATCTTGCGAGTCCCTCGCAGAATTTTTTTGCCTGAAATTGCCTTGCCTTGCCTTGCCTGGAATTCCTTTTCCTGGAATTGTCTTGCCTTATCTTTCCTGAAATTGCCTTGCCTGAAATTGTCTTGCCTTACCTTACTGGAGTTGACTTGCCTTGCCTGGATTTTCCTTTCCTGGAATTGCCGTGCCTTGTCTTATGTGAAATTGCCTTGCCTGGAATTGCCTTGTCTTGCCTTGCTTTGCATTGCCTGGAATAACCTATCCTGTAATAGCCTAGTCTGGACATGCCTTGCATTGCCTTGCTGTGCCTTGTCTGAAATTGCCTTGCCTGGATTTGCCTTATCTTGCTTTGTCTTGCCTTTCTTTGCCTTTTCTTGTCTTTGCTTGCCTACAATTGTCTTGCCAGAAATTGCCTTGCCTGGAATTGTCTTGCCTTTCCTTCCCTTGACTTTCTTTGCCTTGCCTTTCCTTGACTTGCCTGATACTGCCTTGCCTTGCCTGCATTTTTTGCATTGCCTTCCTTTTCCTAGGCTGGAATTGCCCTGCCTGGATTTGCTTTGCCTTGGATTTCCTTGCCTTGCCTGTAATTGTCTTGCCTTGTCTTGCCCAGAACTGACCTTCCCTGTATTATCTTGGCTGAAATTTTCCTGCCTGGAATTGCACAGCCTTGCCTTGCCTTGCCTGGAATTACCTTTTCTTGCCTTTCTGTAAATCGACTTTCCCAGAATTGCCTTGCCTTTCCTTGCATGGGATTGTCTTGCCTGGAATTGTCTTGCCTGGAATTTTCTTGCCTAGAATTTTCTTAGCTTTCCTTGCGATGCCTTGTGTTGCCTGGAATTGCCCACCTGAAATTTCCTTGCCTCCCCTTGCCCAGAATTGCCTTTCCTGGAATTGACTCTAATTGTCTTGCCTTTCCTTGCCTTCCCTTGCCGTGCCTAAAATTGACTTTTCTGAAATTGCCTTGCCTTGCCAGAAATTGCCTTGCCTTGCCTGAAATTGCCTTGCCTTGCCTTGCCTGAAATTGCCTTTCCTGGAATTGACTCTAATTGTCTTGCCTTGTCTTGCCTTGAATAGCCTAGAATTGTCTTGCCTGGAATTGCCTTTTCTTTCCATGCCTGAAGTTTTCTTGCTTGTAGTTGCCTTTCATTCCATTGCATTTCCTTGCCTTGCCTTGCTTTTTCTTGCCTGAAATTGCCTTGCCTTGCCTTTTGTGCAATAGTCCTGCCTGTACTTGCCTTGTCTTGCCTTGCCTTAAATGGAGTTGCCTTGTTTTGAATTGCCTTGCCTTTCCTCGCCTGGAATTGCCTTGCCTAGAACTGCCTTGCCTTATCTTGCCTTGACTAAAATTGCCTTGGCTTATATTGCCTTGCCTTGCCTAGAACTGCCTTGCCTGGAATTGCATTGCCTTGCCTTACCTTCCCTTCCCTGAATATTCCTTGGCTCCAATTGTCTTTCTTAGCCTTGCCTGGAATTACCTTGTCTGAAATTGCCTTGCCTTGTCTTGCCTTACCTTGCCTGGAATTGCCTTGCGTTGCCTTGCCTGAAGTCGCCTTGCCTGAAATTGCCTTTCCTGCAGTTGCCTTGCCTGGACTTGCCTTGCCTAGATTTGCCTTGTCTTTTCTTGCCAGAAATTGGCTTTCCTAAAATTGCCTTGCCTTGCATTGCCTTGCCTTTTCTTGCATGGGATTGCCTTGCCTGAAAGTTTCTTGCCTGGAATTGCCTTGCTTTGCTTTGGGCTGCCTTGCCTTGCCTTGCCTGGCCTGGTATTGCCTACCCTGTATTTGCCTTGCCTTGCTTCGTCCGGAATTGCCTTGCCTGGAATTTCCTGTTTTTGCCTTGCCTGGCCTTGCTTTTCATTGACTTGCCGTGCCTAAAATTGTCTTTTCTGAAATTGCCTTGCATTGCTTTCTCTTGCCTAATACAGCCTTGCTTAGTATCGCTCTACATTGCCTTGCCCTGCCTTGCCTGGAATTTCCTTGCCTAGAATTGCACTGCCTTCTCTTGCCTTGCCTTGCCTTGACTGAAATTTTCTTGCTTGGAGTTGCCTTGCATTGCCCTGCCTTTACTTGCCTTGCTTTTCCTTGCCTGGAGTTGCCCTGACTTGTCTTCCCTGGAATAGCCTTGCGTGGAATAAACTTGTCTTGCTTTGCCTTGACTGTAGTTTTCTTGTTTTGAATTCACTTGACTTGCCTTTCCTCGCCTGGAATTGCCTTTCTTTGAATTGTCCTGTTTTGCGTTGCCTTACCTTGCCTTGACTGGAGTTACCTTGCCTGGAGTTGCCTAGCTTTAGCTAGAATTGCCTTGCCTGGAATTGCCTTTCTCTGCCTTGTCTTCTCTTGCTTTGCCTGAAGTTTCCCTGTTTTGCATTGCCAAAAATTACCTTGCTTGGAATTGCCTTGCCTTGCATTGCCTGGCCTTGCCTGAAACTTCTTTGCCTAGAATTGCATTGCCTTGCCTTATCTTGCCTTGACTGGAATTGCCTTACCTCGAATTGCCTATCCTTGCCTTGCCTGAAAATACCTTGTCTGGAATTGCCTTGCCTTGCCTTGCTTGAAATTGCCTTGCTTAAAATTTCCGTGCCTTGTTTGAAATTTCTTGCATTGCCTTGCTTTGACTAGCCTGGAATTGCCCTATTTGGAATTGGCTTGCCTAGGCTTGCATTGGCTTGCCTTGGCTTGCCTGGAATTTCCGTGCCTAGAATTGCCTTGGCTTGCCTTGCCTTCTGTGAAATTGCCTTGCCTGGAATTGCCCTGCCTTGCCTTGCCTTACTTGAAATTGACATGCCTGGACTTGTTCTGCCTTGTCTTGCCTTTCCTGGAATTGCCTTGTCTTGCCTTGCTTTTCCATGCCTAAAATTGACTTTCCTAAAATTGCCTTGAAGTGCATTTTCTTGCCTAAATGAGCCATGCCTGGAATCTCCCTACATTCCCTTGCCCTGCCTTACCTAAAATTGCCTTGCTTAGAATTGCCCTGTCTTGCCTTTTTTGCCTTGCCTTGCCTGGAGTGTCCTTGCTTTGCCTTGTTTTTTTTTTTGCCTTGCCTGGAATTACCATACCTGGAATTGTTTTGCATTGTCTTGCCTTGCATTGCCTGGAATTGCCTGGCCTGGAATAGCAATGCATTGGTTGGAATTATCTTCCCTTGCGTTGTTTTGACTTGCCTGAAATTGTCTTTGGAATTGCCTTAGCTTGCTGTACCTGGAATTGCCTTGCTTGTGATTGCCTTTCTGTGCCTTCTCTTGCCTTAATTTTTCTGAAATTTCCTTTCTAAAAATTGCCTTGCCTGGAATTGCCCTTTCTTGCATTACATAGAGTTGCCTTCCCTGGAATTGCCGTGCCTTGCCTTACCTACAATTGTCTTGCCTGGAATTGCCCTTCTCTATTTTGTCTTGCCTTGCGTTGCCTGGGATTGCCTTCTCTTCAATTTCCTTGCCTAGAATTGCATTGGCCTGCCTTGCCTTTTCTTCCCTTGTCTTGCCTGGAATTACCTTGCGTGACATTGTCTTGTCTTGTCCTGTTGTGCCTTGTTTTTTCTTGCCTTGCCTTGCCTTGCCTTGCCTAGAGTTTCCTGGCCTAGAATTTCCTTGTCTGAAATTGGCTTGCCTTGTCTTAGCTGGAATTGCTTTGTCTGAAATAGCCTTGCATTGCTTTCCTTTTCCTTGCCTGGAATTGCCCTGCCTTGCCTTGTCTGGAATAGCCTTGCATGGAATACTTTGACTTGTCTTACCTTGACTGGAATTGCCTTGCTTCAGACTTTCTTGTCTTGCCTTTCCTCTCCTGGAATTGACTTTCCTAGAATTACCTTGCCTTGCATTGCCTTGCCTTGCCTTGACTGAAATTACCTTGCCTGAAAAAACCTTTTCCTGCCTTGTCTTGCCTTTTCTTTCCTGGAATTACCGTTCTGGCTACTGCCTTGCCTGGAATTGCCTTGCCTAGAATTGCCTTGCCTTTTCTTGTCTTAAATTGCCCTGCCTAGAATTGACCTGCCTTCCCTTGCCTTGAATTGCCTTGTTTTGCCTTTCCTTGCCTAGCCTGGAATTGCCTTACCTAGAATCGCATTTCTTTTTTTTAATTTTTATTGCATTATAGGTATCTTTGCAGAACGTGCAAGATAGTTGCATAGGTACACAAATGGCAGTTTGCTTTGCTGCCTTCCTCTCCCTCACCCACACGTGGCATTTATCCCCAGGCTATCCCTCCTCACCACCCCCATTGTCCCTCCCCCTTCCCCTCAATAGAACCCAGTGTGTAGTAGATCCCATCCCTGTGTCCATGTGTTCTCATTTTTCTCACCCGCCTATGAGTGAGAATATGCGGTATTTGTTATTCTGTTCTTGTGTCAGTTTGCTGAGAATGTTCGCCGGATTCATCCATGTCCTTACAAAGGACACAAACTCATCATTTTTGATTGCTGCATAATATTCCATGGTGTATATGCGCCAGATTTTCCCGGTCCAGTCTATCATCGATGGGCATTTAGGTTGGTTCCAAGTCTTTGCTGTTGTAAACAGAGCAGCAATGAACATTCGTGTGCATGTGTCCTTATAGTAGAATGATATATATTCCGTTGAATATATACCTAGTAATGAAATTGCTGGGTCAAATGGAATTTTTATCTCTAGGTCCTTAAGGAATCGCCACACTGTCTTCCGCAATGGTTGAACTAATTTACACTCCCACCAACAGTGTAAGAGTGTTCCTATTTCTCCACATCCTCTCCAGCATCTGCTGTCTCCAGATTTTTTAATGATCGCCATTCTAACTGGCATGAGATGGTATCTCAATGTGGTTTTGATTTGCATCTCTAATGACCAATGATGATGAGCATTTTTTCATGTGTTTGTTGGCCTCATGTATGTCTTCTTTCGTAAAGTGTCTGTTCATATCCTTTGCCCATTTTTGAATGGGCTTGCTTGTTTTTTCCTGTAAATCTGTTTGAGTTCTTTGTAAATTCTGGATATCAGCCCTTTGTCAGATGCATAAGCTGCAAAGATTTTTTCCCATTCTGATGGTTGCCGATTCACTCTAGTGACTGTTTCTTTTGCCGTGCAGAAGCTGTGGAGTTTGATTAGGTCCCATTTGTCTATTTTGGCTTTTGTTGCCAATGCTTTTGGTGTTTTGGTCATGAAGTCCTTGCCTACTCCTATGTCCTGAATGGTTTTGCCTAGATTTTCTTCTAGGGTTTTTATGGTGTCAGGTCTTATGTTTAAGTCTTTAATCCATCTGGAGTTAATTTTAGTGTAAGGTGTCAGGAAGGGGTCCAGTTTCTGCTTTCTGCACATGGCTAGCCAGTTTTCCCAACACCATTTATTAAACAGGGAATCCTTTTCCCATTGCTTGTTTTTGTCTGGTTTATCAAAGATTATATGGTTGTAGATATGTTGTGTTGCCTCCGATGCCTCTGTTCTGTTCCATTGGTCTATATCTCTGTTTTGGTACCAGTACCATGCTGTTTTGATTACTGTAGCCTTGTAGTATAGTTTGAAGTCTGGTAGTGTGATGCCTCCCGCTGTGTTCTTTTTGCTTAGAATTGACTTGGCTATGCGGGCTCTCTTGTGGTTCCATATGAAGTTCATGGTGGTTTTTTCCAGTTCTGTGAAGAAATTCAATGGTAGTTTGATGGGGATAGCATTGATTGTGTAAATTACTTTGGGCAGTATAGCCATTTTCACGATATTGATTCTTCCTAACCACGAACATGGAATGTTTCTCCATCTGTTTGTGTCCTCTCTTATTTTGTTGAGCAGTGGTTTGTAGTTTTCCTTGAAGAGGTCCCTTACATTCCTTGTGAGTTGTATTCCTAGGTATTTTATTTTCTTTGTAGCAATTGTGAATGGCAGTTCGTTCTTGATTTGGTTCTCTTTAAGTCTGTTATTGGTGTATAGGAATGCTTGTGATTTTTGCACATTGATTTTATATCCTGAGACTTTGCTGAAGTTGCTTATCAGTTTCAGGAGCTTTTGGGCTGAGGTGATGGGGTCTTCTAGGTATACTATCATGTCGTCTGCAAATAGAGACAATTTGGCTTCCACCTTTCCTATTTGAATACCCTTTATTTCTTTTTCTTGCCTGATTGCTCTGGCTAGAACTTCCAGTACTATGTTGAATAGGAGTGGTGAGAGAGGGCATCCTTGTCTAGTGCCTGATTTCAAAGGGAATGCTTCCAGTTTTTGCCCATTAAGTATGATATTGGCTGTTGGTTTGTCATAAATAGCTTTTATTACTTTGAGATATGTTCCATCAATACCAAGTTTATTGAGGGTTTTTAGCATAAAGGCTGTTGAATTTTGTCAAATGCCTTCTCTGCATCAATTGAGATAATCATGTGGTTTTTGTTTTTGCTTCTGTTTATGTGGTGAATTACATTTATAGACTTGCGTATGTTGAACCAGCCTTGCATCCCCGGGATGAATCCTACTTGATCATGATGGATAAGTTTTTTTAATGTGCTGTTGCAATCGGTTTGCCAGTATTTTATTGAAGATTTTTGCATCTATGTTCATCATGGATATTGGCCTGAAGTTTTCTTTTTTTGTTGAGTCTCTGCCAGGTTTTGGTATCAGGATGATGTTGGTCTCATAAAATGATTTGGGAAGGGTTCCTCTTTTGAATTATTTGGAATAGTTTCAGAAGGAATGGTACCAGATCCTCTTTGTGTGTCTGGTAGAATTCGGCTGTGAACCCATCTGGACCTGGGCTTTTTTTGTGTGGTAGGCTCTTAATTGCTGCCTCAACTTCAGACCTTGTTATTGGTCTATTCATAGTTTTGGCTTCCTCCTGGTTTAGGCTTGGGAGGACACAGGCGTCCAGGAATTTATCCATTTCTTCCTGGTTTACTAGTTTATGTGCATAGAGTTGTTTGTAGTATTCTCTGATGATGGTTTGAATTTCTGTGGAATCTGTGGTGATTTCCTTTATCGTTTTTTATTGCATCTATTTGGTTGTTCTCTTTTCTTTTTATCAGTCTGGCTAGTGGTCTGTCTATTTTGTTGATCTTTTTGAAAAACCAGCTCTTGGATTTATTGATTTTTTGAAGGGTTTTTCGTGTCTCTATCTCCTTCAGTTCTGCTCTGATCTTAGTTATTTCTTGTCTTCGGCTAGGTTTTGAGCTTTTTGATCTTGCTCCTCTAGCTCTTTCAATTTTGATGATAGGGTGTCTATTTTGGATCTCTCCACTCTTCTCATGTGGGCACTTATTGCTATATATTTTCCTACAGACTGCTTTAAATGTGTCCCAGAGATTCTGGTACGTTGTGTCTTCATTCTCATTGGTTTCAAAGAACTTCTTTATTTCTGCCTTCATTTCATTGTTTATCCAATCAACATTCAAGAGCCAGTTGTTCAGTTTCCATGAAGCTGTGCGGTTCTGAGTTATTTTCTGAATTCTGAGTTCCAACTTGATTGCACTATGGTCTGAGAGACTGTTTGTTATGATTTCAGTTGTTTTGCATTTGCTGAGGAGTGCTTTACTTCCAATTATGTGGTCAATTTTGGAGTAGGTGTGATGTGGTGCTGAGAAGAATGTATATTCTGTGGATTTGGGGTGGAGAGTTCTGTAAATATCTATCAGGTTTGCTTGTTCCAGGTCTGAGTTCAAGTCCTGGATATCCTTGTTAATTTTCTGTCTGGTTGATCTGTCTGATATTGACAGTGGAGTGTTAAAGTCTCCCACTATTATTGTGTGGGAGTCCAAGTCTCTTTGCAAGTCATTAAGAACTTGCCTTATATATCTGGGTGCTCCTGCATTGGGTCCATATATATTTAGAATCGTTAGCTCTTCTTGTTGTATCGATCCTTTTACCATTATGTAATGACCTTCTTTGTCCCTTTTGATCTTTGTTGCTTTAAAGTCTATTTTATCAGAGATGAGAATTGCAACTCCTGCTTTTTTTTGCTCTCCATTTGCTTGGTAAATCTTCCTCCATCCCTTTATTTTGAGCCTTTGTGTATCCTTGCATGTGAGGTGGGTTTCCTGGATACAGCACACTGACGGGTTTTGGCTTTTTATCCAATTTGCCAGTCTGTGTCTTTTGATTGGTGCATTTAGCCCATTTACATTTAGGGTTAATATTGTTATGTGTGAATTTGATACTGCCATTTTGATGCTAGCTGGCTGTTTTGCCCATTGGTTCATGTACATTCTTCATTTTTTGATGCTCTTAGCATTTGGTATGCTTTTAGGATGGCTGGTACTGGTTGTTTCTTTCTATGTGTAGTGCCTCTTTCAGGAGCTCTTGTAAAGCAGGCCTAGTGGTGACAAAATCTCTGAGTACTTGCTTGTTTATGAAGGATTTTATTTTTCCTTCACTTATGAAGCTCAGTTTGGCTGGATATGAAATTCTGGGTTGAAAGTTCTTTCTTTAAGGATGTTGAATATTGGCCCCACTCTCTTCTGGCTTGTAGAGTCTCTGCCGAGAGATCTGCTGTGAGTCTGATGGGCTTCCTTTGTGGGTGACCCGACCTTTCTCTGGCTGCCCTTAGTATTTTCTCCTTCATTTCAACCCTGGTGAATCTGACGATTATGTGCCTTGGGGTTGCTCTTCTTGCAGAATATCTTTGTGGTGTCCTCTGTATTTCCTGGAGTTGAGTATTGACCTGTCTTGCTAGGTTGGGGAACTTTTCCTGGATAATATCCTGAAGAGTGTTTTCCACCTTGGATTCATTCTCTTCATCACATTCTGGTACACCTATCAAACGTAGGTTGGGTCTCTTCACATAGTCCCACATTTCTTGGAGATTTTGTTCATTCCGTTTTGCACTTTTTTCTTTGATCTTGGTTTCTCGTTTTATTTCATTGAGTTGATCTTCACCTTCTGATATTCTTTCTTCTGCTTGGTCAATTCGGCTGTTGAAACTTGTGCATGCTTCGTGAAGTTCTCGTGTTGTGTTTTTCAGCTCCTTCAATTCATTCATATTCCTCTCTAAGTTGTCCATTCTTGTTATCATTTCCTCGAATCTTTTTTAAAATCTTTTTTCAAGGTTCTTAGTTTCTTTGCACTGATTTAGAACATGCTCTTTTAGCTCACTGAAATTTCTCATGATCCACTTTCTGAAGTTTGATTCCGTCATTTCCTCACACTCATTCTTCGTCCAGCTTTGTTCCCTTGCTGGTGAGGAGTTTTGGTCCTTTGTAGGAGGTGAAGTGTTTTGGTTTCGGGTGTTTTCCTCCTTTTTTCGCTGGTTTCTTCCCATCTTTATGGATTTATCCACCTGTCGTCTTAGAAGTTGCTGATTTTTCAATTGGGAGGATGTGTTTATGTCTGCTGCAACTGATCTCATGAAACACCCCCCTTTTTTCCCCCTTAGATGCTCTGTCTCATGGAGTTGGGTCTTTCTTTATGAGTATCTGTTGCACTGTCCTGCCCAGCTAGGTGACAGTCTATTCACTATTTTTCTGCTGGGGCTCCGTCCTGCTAGCGTGGGCCCGCCCTGTTGCCGCAGGGCTTCGTGCTGTGGCTTTCTCCACCCTGCTGTGGCTTGCTCCGCCCTGCTGGTGGAGTCTCTCTGTTAATGCAGGTTGCCTCGGCAACAGCAGGCTGTCAGTCCTGGGTGTTACTTCGGTAGGGGGGATTGCGTCAGTCGTGGTGGACGCCCCTCCCACATCAGGGGGCTCCGTCCTAGATGCCGGCAGCAAAACTCTCAGCCCTGAGTGCCTCCAATAGTCGTCTTGCTTGTCCCCGTCAGGGTGGGACCCGCCAAGCCTGATCACCCAGCTCCCTGCCTCAGAGTCCATCCTCTCTCTCTCTCTCTCTTCCTCTCCCCAAGCTGAATGTTTGACTCTCTCACTGGCACCACAGTAGCCTGCTGATAGGGCACTGGGATCCATGCGATCTCCCGTGCCACTGCCCACTGCACTGGCTCAGATCACGATTCCCAGGAATCTCCTGGTCTGGCTCATTGTCCAAGTCCCTTTCAATCAGATGGACATGCCAATCTGCCCTTCCAAATCTCAGATTGCCGGTTTAACAGTGTACCCGGACCAGTGAGTTTTTGTGCCCGGTGCCGCTGTGCTTTGGAGCCGGCTGTGCTTGTGTCCAGTGTCCCTCCCACACCTGGGACTTTCAACGTTCTGTGGGCAAAAAAGATCTGTCCAACAATGCGGCTAGGACTCACCCTCTGCGTCTTCACTGAGAGCTGCAATCCGGAGTCACCTCTACGACGCCATCTTGGAAGTACCCCCAATTGCATTTCTTTAACTTATTTTGCCTTGCCTGAAATTGCCATTTTTTACCCTTGCCTGGAATTACCTTTTCTGAAGTTGTCTTACCTTTAATTACCTTGACTTGATTTGTCTAAAATCACCTTGCCTGGAATTGCCGTTTTTTGCCTTTCCTTGCCTTGCTTCAGATTGCCTTGCTTGGAATTTTCCTGCCTTGCCTTGCATCGAATTGCTTTGCCTGGAATTTCCCTGCTTTGCCTTTTCTTTCCATACCTCGAATTACCCTGACTGTAGTTGGCCTGCATTGCCTCATTTTTCCTTGCCTGGAATTGCCTTGCCTAAAATTGCCCTGCCTTGCCTGGCTTTGCCTTGCTTGTTATTGCCTAGCCTGAACTTGCCTTGCCTTGTCTTGCCTTGCCTGGAATTGACTCTCCTTGCCTTGCCTTGCCTTCTTGTGCCTAAAATTTACTTCCTGGAATAGCCTTGTGTTGCCTTACCTAAATAATTCTTGTCTGGAATTGCCTTGCCCTACCTTGCCTGAAATTTCCTTGCTTAGAATTGCACTGCCTTCCCTTGCCTTGCCCTGCCTAGCCTAGAATGGTCTTGCCTGGAATTGCCTTGCCTTGCCTTGCCTTGCCTTGCCTGGAATTTTCTTGCATTGCATTGCCTTGCCTTGCCTTGCTTTTTCTTGCCTGGAATTGCCCTGCCTTATCTTTTCTGAAATAGCCTTGCCTGGACTTGCCTTGTCTTGCCTTGCCTTGAATGGAGTTGCGTTGTTTCAAATAGCCTTGCCTACAATTGCCTTGATGTGTTTATTTTGCCTTGACTGAAATTGCTTTGCCTGGAATTGCGTTTCCTTGCCTTAGCTTGAATTTTCTTGCCTGAAATTGCTTTACCCTGCCTTGTCTTACCTTGCCTTGCCTTTTCTCTAATTGCCTTACCTTGCCTTGATTGGAATTGACTTGTCTCAAATTGCCTTTCCTTGCCTTTCCTGGAAATACCTTGCCTGGAATTGCCTTGCCTTGCCCAGTCTAAAATTGCCCTGTCTAAAATTGCCTTGCCTCACCTTGCCTGGAATTGCCTTGCCTTTCCTTGCCTTGTCTGAAAATGTCCTGCCTGGAATGGCCCTGTTTTGCCTTGCCTTGCCTGAAATTGCCCTGTCTGGAATTGACCTGTCTTGCCTTGCCATGCCAAAAATTGACTTTCCTAAAATTGCCTTGCTTTGCCTTGCCTTGTCTACAAGAGCCTTGCCTGAAATTTCTCTACACATGCTTGACCTGCCTTGCCTGAAATTGCCTTGCTTAGCATTGCCCAGCCTTGCCTTGCCTTGACTTGCCTTGTCTTGCATTCCCTTGTCTTGCCTGGAATTGCCTTGCATTGCATTGCCTTGCCTTGTCTGAAATGTCCTTCCCTTGCCTTGCCTCTCTTTGCCTTGCATGGAATTTTCTTACCTGAAATTTTTTGCCTTACATTGCCTTGCATTGCCTAAAATTGTATTGCCTGGAATAGACTTGCCTTGCCTTGCATTGCCTTGATTGAAATTGCCTTGTCCTGCATTGTCTTGCCTTGCCTTTAATTGCCTTGCCTTGCCTTGTCTGGAGTTGCCTTCCCTGGAATTGCCTTGTCTTGTCTAACCTGAAATTGCCTTGCCTGGGACTGCCTTTCCCTGCTTTCTCTTTCCTTAATTTTTCTGGAATTGCCTTTTGGGCAATTGCCTTGCCTGAAATTGCCGTGTGTTGCATTGCCTGAAATTGCCTTCCTGAAATTGCATTGTGTTGCCTAACCTAAAATTGCCTTTCCTGGAATTGCCTTTCTTTGCCTTGTCTTGCCTTGCCTTACCTAAAATTGCCTTTCCTGCAATTGCCTTGCCTAGAATTGCATTGCCTTGCCTTTCTTTCCCTTCCCTTGCCTTCCCTAAAATTTCTTGCCTGTCATTGCCTTGCCTTACCTTGCCTTAACTTGCCTTGCCTTGCCTTGTTTTGCATAGATTTGCCTTGCTTAGAATTGCCATGCCTAGAATTGTCTTGCCTTGCGTTTCCTGGAATTGCCTTGCCTTGCCTTGTGTTGCCTTGCATTGCCTGGAATTGCCTAGTTTGAAATTGCTTGCCATTCCTTGCCTGGAATTACCTTGCCTGGAATTGACTTTCCTTGTTTTGCCTTGCCTTGCCGTGACTAAAATTTACTTTCCTAAAATTGCCTTGCCTTGCCTAAATGAGCCTTGCCTGGATTGGCCCTACATTGCCTTGCCTTGCCTAACCTAGAATTGCCTTGCCTGGAATTGTCTTGCTTTGCTTTGACTGAAATTTTTTTGCTTGGAATTGCCTTGCCTTGCATTGCTATTTTTTTTGCCTGGAATTGCACTGCCTTGACTTTCATGGAATAGACTTGCCTGGAATTGCTTTGTCTTGCCTTGCATTGACTTGAGTTGCCTTGCCTTGCCTTTTCTACTGTAGAATTACCTTGCCTGTAATTGCCCTGCCTTGCATTGCCAAAAATTGCCTTGACTGGAATTGCCTTGCCTTACACTGCCTTGCCTTGCCTGGAATTTTCTTGCCTAGAATTGCATTGATTTGCCTTACCTTGTCTTCCCTGGTATTGCCTTGCCTCAAATTGCCTTTCTTTGCCTTGCCTGGAATTACCTTCTCTGGAATTGCCCTGCCTTGTCTTGCCTTTTCTTGCCTGGAATAGCCTTGCCTTGTCTTGCCTGGAATTGCCTTTCCTGCAATTTCCTTGACTGGAATATTTTTGGCTTGCCTTGCCTGGATTTGCCTTGAGTTTTATTGCCTGGAATTAATTTTTCTGCAAGTGCCTTGCATTGCGTTGCCTTTTTCTGCGTGGAATTGCTTTTTCTAGAATTGTCTTGCCTAGAATTGCCTTGCCTTGCCTTGGATTGGATTGCCTTGCCTTCCCTGGCATTTCCTAGACTTGAATTGCCTTGCCTTGCTTTGCCTTAAATTGCCTTGCCTGAAATTGCATCTTTTTGCCTTGCCTTGCAGTGCCTAAAAAAGACTTTCCTGGAATTGCCTTGCATTGCCTTGCATTACCTAAAAGAGCCTTCCCTAAACTTTCCCTACATTGCCTTTCCCTGCCCTGCCTGGAGTTGCCTTGCCTAGAATTGAGCTGCATTTCCTTGCCTTGCCTTGCCTTGCCTAGCCTAGAATTGCCTTGCCTTGCCTTGTCTCTAATTTAGTTTTTTAGAATTGCCCTGCATTGCATTACCTTGCCTTGTTTTTCCTTGCCTAAAATTGCTTTACCTTGCTTTGACTTGCCTGCAATTTTCTTTTCTTGCCTTGCCTTGCATGGATTTGCCTGGCCTGCATTTTTTTGCCTAGCATTTCCTGGAATTTACTTGCCTGGAATTGCCTTGCATTGACTTGCGTTGCCAGGAATTTTCTTGACTGGAATTGCCTTGCCTTGCCTTGCCTTGTCTTTCCTTGCCTTAAATTTCCTTGCCTTTCTTGGCCTTGCCTGGAATTTCCTTTTCTGGAATTTTCTTGCCTTGCCTTGCCTTGCCTAGATTTGCCTTTGCTGAGACTGCCCTTCCCTGCCTTGTGTGCAATTGTTTTGCCTGAAATTGCCTAGTCTTGATTTACCTTGCCTGGAATTGTATTTTCTGTAATTGCCTAGCCTGGAATTACCTTGCCTGGCCTTGCTTTACTTGCCTTGCCTGGAACTGCCTTGCCTGGGTTTCCCTTGTCTTTCCTTGTCTTTTCTTGCCTTGCCTTACCTTGCCTTGCTTTGCATAAAATTGCCTTACCTGGAATTGCCTTGCCTGGAATTACCTTGTTTTTCTTTGCCTTGACTTTCTTTGCCTTGCATTTTCTTGCCTTGCTTAGTATTGTCTTGCCTTGCCTTTATTTTATTTTATTTTTGCCTTGCCTTTCTTTGCCTAGCCTGGAATTGGCCTGTCTGAAATTGTTTTGCCTTGGCTTGTTTTGTTTTGCCTGGAATTGTTTTTTCTATGATTGCCTTGCCTTGTCTTTCCCAGAACTGACCTGCCTTTTATTACCTTCCCTGAAATTTCCCTGCCTGGAATTGCACTGCCTTTTTTTTTTGGCTGCAATTGACTTTTTTTGAATTGCCTTGCATTGCCTTGCCTTTTCTTGCATAAGATTGCCCTGCCTGGAATTGCCTTGACTGAAATTGCCTTGAGTTGCATTCTGTTGCATTGCCTTGCGTTGCCTGGAAGTGCCTAGCTGAACTTACCTTGCTTTGCATTGCTTGAAATTGCCTTGCTTGGAATTGACTCTCCTTGCCATTTCTTGCCTTGCTGTGCCTAAAGTTTACGTTCCTGAATTTTCCTTGTGTTGCCTTGTGTTACGTAAAAAAGCATTGCCTGAAAATGCCCTAAATTGCCTTGGCCTGCCTTGCCTGGAATTGCCTTGCCTAAAATTTTACTGCCTTCCCTTGAATTGCCTTGCCTAGCCTAGAATGGTCTTGCCTGGAATTGCCTTGCCTTGCCTTTCTTTTCTGGAATTGCCCTGCATTGCCTTCCCTGGAATAGCCTTGCCTGTACTTGCCTTGCCTTGAATGGAGTTGCCTTGTTTTGAATTGCCTTGCCTTGCATTTTCTCACCGGGAATTGCCTTGCCAAGCATTACCTTGCGTTGCGTTGCCTTGTCTTGCCTTGACTAAAATTGACTTGCTTGGAATTGCCTTTCCTTGCCTTAGCTGAAATTGCCTTGTCTGGAATTGTTTTACCCTGCATTATCTTGCCTTGCCTTGCCTGGAAGTGCCTTACCTTGCCTTGACTGGAATTGCCTTGCCTCGAGTTGGCTTTTCCTGAATTGCCTGAAAATACCTTGTCTGGAATTGCCTTGCCTTGCCTAGCCTGGAATTGCCTTGGATTGCCTTGCCTTGTCTTCCCTGAAATTGCCTTGCATAGAACTTCTTTGCCTTGCCTTTTCTTGCCTGAAATGCCCTGCCTGGAATGACTCTGCCTTGCCTTGCCTTTTCTGGAATTTTTTTGCCTCAACTTGACTTGCCATGCCTAAAGTTGAGTTTCCTACAATTGCCTTGCTTTGCCTTGCCTTGCCTAAAAGAGCCAGGCATGGAATTTTCCTACATTCACTTGCCTTGCCTTGCCTGGAATTGCCTTGCTTAGAATTGCCCTGCCTTGCCTTGCCTTGCCTTTTCTTGTCTTGCCTTCCCTTGTCCTGCCTTGCCTGGAATTGCTTTGCTAGGAATTGCCTTGCACTGCATTGCTTTTTCTTGCCTAAAATTGCCTTGCCTGGAATATCCTTTCTTTGCCTTGCCTGAAATTTTTTTCCTGGAATTTTTTTTTTGCCTTGCATTCCCTTGCATTTGCTGTAATTGCCTTGCCTGAAATAGAATTACCTTGCCTTGCCTTGCCTTGATTGGAATTGCCTTGCCCTGCGTTGTCTTGCCTTGCCTTGCCTTACCTGAAATTTTTTTGCCTGGGATTGCCTTTCCCTGTTTTCTCTTGACTTAATTTTCTTGGAATTGCCTTTCTGGCAATTTCCTTGCCTGGAATTGCCCTGCCTTGCATTTCCTGGATTTGCCTTGTCTTGTCTAACCTAAAATTGCCTTTCTTTGAATTGCTTTTCTTTGCCTTGTCTTTCCTAAAATTGCCTTTCCTGCAATTTCCTAGCCTGGAATTGCCTTGCCTTGCCATGCCTGGAACTCCCTTGCATGAATTTGCCTTGCCTTGCCTTGCCTTACCTTGCATTGCCTTGCCTTGCCTTGCCTTTTCTTCCCTTATTTTGCCTAGAATTGCCATGCCTGTGATTGTCTTTCCTGGAATTTCCTTGTTTTGCCTTGCCTTGCCTGGAATTGCCTAGACTGGATTTGCTTTGTCTTGCTTTGCTTGGGGTTGCCTTGCGCGGAATTGCCTTACCTTGCCTTGCCTGGATTTGCCTTTCCTGAAATTTCCCTGCTTTGCCTTACGTGGAATTGCCTTGTCTTGCCTTGCCTTGCCTTGCCTGGAATTTCCTGTCTTGCAACTGCCAAGTCTGGAATTTTCTTGCCTTGCAAAAACTGCCTTGTCTTCTCTTGTCTTGCCTTGCCTTTGCTAGCCTTGCCTGGCCTAGAATTGCCTTGCATAGAGTTGCCTTGCCTGGAATTGCCTTGCCTTTTCTTGTCTTGACTTTCTTTTCCTTGCTTTTTCTTGTCTTTCCTGGTATTGCCTTTATTTGCCTGGAATTTTTTGGGTTGCCTTAGTTTGCATAGCCTGAAATTGCCTTTCCATAACTTGCCTTGCCTTGCCTTGCCTTGCCTAGAATTGCCTTTCTTATAATGGCCTTGCCTTGTCTTGCCAAAAGCTGACCTGCCTTGCATTACCCTGCCTGATATTTCCCTGCCTGGAATTGCACTGCTTTGCCTTGCCTGAAATTGCCTTACCTTTCTTTGCCTGAAATTGACTTTCCTGGAATTGCCTTGCATTTTCTTGCCTTTTCTTGCATGAGATTACCTTGCCTGGAGTTGTTTAGCCTGGAATGGCCTTGCTTTGCCTGGAATATCCTAGCTTAAAATTGCCTTGCCTGGAATTGACTCCTTTGCCTTGCCTTCCTGTGCCTAAAATTGAAATTGCTGAAATTGCCTTGCCTTGCCTAAAATAGCCTTGCCTGGAATTGCCCTACATACATCTGCCCTGCCTTGCCTGAAACTCCCTTCCTTGAAATTGCTCTACCTTGCCTTGTCTTGCCTTACCTTGCCTTTTTTTTTTACCTTGTCTTGCCTTGTCTGGAATTGCCTTGTCTGTCATTGCCTTGTCTTGTCTTGCCTAAAAGAGCCTTGCCTGGAATTGCCCTACATACACCTGCCCTGCCTTGCCTGAAATTCCTTCCTTGAAATTGCCCTACCTTGCCTTGTCTTGCCTTACTTTGCCTTTTTTTACCTTGTCTTGCCTTGTCTGGAATTGCCTTGTCTGTCATTGCCTTGTCTTGCCTTGCCTGAAATTGCCTTGCCTGTCATTGCCTTGTCTTACCTTGCCTTGCCTGAAATTGTTTTACCTTAACTTACCTGAAATTTTCTTGCCCAGAATTGCCTTGCATTGCCTTGCATTTTCTTGCCCGGAATTGACTTGCATTGCCTTGCTTTTTCTTGCCTGGAATTGCCCTTCCTTGCCTTTCCTGGAATAGCCTTGCATGGAATTGCCTTGCTTAGAATTGCATTGCTTTACTTTACTTTTTTCTTGCCTGGAATTGGCTTTCCTTGCCTAGCCTGGAATTACCTTTTCTGGAGTTGTCTTGCCTTTAATTGCCTTTACTTGCCTTGCCTAAAATTGCCTTGCCTGGAATTGCCTTTTGTTCTTTGCCTTTCTTTGCCTTGCCTTGTTTTCCTGAAATTTTCTTGCTTGAAATTGTCTTGCATTGCATTGCCTTGCCTTGCCTTGCCTGAAATTGCCTTGCCTTACCTTGTCTTGCCTTGTCTTGCCTGGAATTTTCTTACCTGGATTTTTTTTTTGCCTTGCCTTGCCTTGCATTGCCTGGAATTGTCTTGACTGAAATAGCCTTGCCTTGCCTTGCCTTGCCTTGCCTTGATTGGAATTGCCTTGCCCGGCGTTTTCTTCCCTTGCCTGGAATTGCCTTGTCTTCTTTTGTCAGCAGTTTCCTTCCTTGGAATTGCCTTGCCTTGCCTAACCTGGAATTGCCTTGCCTAACCTGGAATTGCCTTGCCTAACCTGGAATTGCCTTGCCTGGGATTGCCTATCCCTGCCTTCTCTTGCCTCAATTTCTCTGGTATTGCTGTTTTGGCAATTTCCTTGCCTGGAATTGCCCTGCCTTGTGTTGCCTGGATTAGCCTTCCCTTGAATTGCTTTGCCTTACCTAAAATTGCTTTGCCTGAAATTACCTTTCTCTGCCTTGCCCTGCCCTTCATTTCCCTGCCTCGCCATGCCCTGCCATTCCCTGCTCTTCCCTGCCCTTTCCTGCCCTGCCCTGCTCTGCCTTGCCTTGCCTTGCCTGGAATTGCCTTGTCTGGAATTGCATTGCCTGGAATTGCAAGGCAAGGCAACACAAGGCAAGGCAAGAAAATTCAAGGCAAGGCAATTCGAAGTAAGGCAAAGCAAGTAAAAACAAGGCAATTGCATACAAGGTAAGGCAAGACAAGTCAAAGCAAGGCAATTTTGGGTAGGGGAATTTTAGGTAAGGCAAGGCACGTCATGGTAAGGATATTTTAGGCAAGGCAATTTCAGGCAAGGCAAGTCAAGACAAGGCAAAGCAAGGCAAGGCAAGTCAAGGCAAGGAAATTACAGGCAAAGCAATTCAAGGCAAGGCAATGCAATTCCAAGTATAGCAATTCTAGAGAAGGCAAGGCAAGACAAGTCAAGGCAAAACAATTTCAGGCAAGGAAATTCCAGGTAAGGCAAGGCAAGGCAAGGCAAGGCAAGAGAAGGCAATTCCAGGCAAAGAAATTTCAGAAAAGACAAGGCAATTCCAGGCAAGAAAAGGCAAGGCATGTCAAGTCAGGGCAAGGCAAAGCAATTTCTGGCAAGGCAAAGCAAATTTAGGCAAGGCAATTCCAGGCAAAGAAAGGCAAGGCAAGTTAGGGCAATTCCAGTCAAGGTACTATTACAGAATGCTACAAAAGGCAAGGCAAGACAATTCCAGGCAAGGCAAAACAAGGCAATTCAATGCATGGCAAATTCAGGCAAGGCAATTACAGGCAAGCCAAGGAAAGGCAATTACAGGCAAGGCAAGGAAACGAAATTTCAGAAAAGTCAATTCCAGGCAAGGCAAGGCAAGTCAGGGCAAGGCAATTCCATGAAAGGAAATTTCAGGCAAGAAAAGACAAAGAAGGCAAGGCAATTCCAGGCAATGTAATTCCAGGCAACACAAGGCAAGGCAATTTCAGACAAGGCAATTTCAGGAAAGACCAGATAAGGCAAGGCAATATAAATCTAGGCAGGGCAATTTTAGACAAGGTAAGCCAATGCAAGGCAAGGCTATTCCAGGCATGGTAAGGCAATTCAGGGCAATTCCAGGCAGATAAATTTTAGGCAAGGCAACAAAAGGAAGGAGAATTTCAGACACAGCAAGGCAATGCAATTCTAGTCAGGGCAGTTGTAGGCAAGGGAAGGCAGTGCAAGGCAAGGCAATTCTGGGCAAGACAAAGCAAGAGAAGGCAAGGCAAAGCAAGGCAAGGAAACGCAATTCAAGAAAAGACAATTGCAGGCAAGGGAATTCCAGAGAAGGCAAGGCAAGACAAGGCAGGGAAAGGAAATTCCAGGAAAGGCAATTCCAATTAAGGCAAGGCTGGTCAATTCCAGGCAAGGAAAGGCAATGTAAGAGAAATCATTTCCATGGAAGGCAATCCCAGGGAAGGCAATTCAAGACAAGAAAATTCCAGGGAAGACAAGACAAGGCAATCCCAGGCAACACAATTCCAAGCACGGCAGGGGAAGACAAGGCATGGCCAGGCAATTTCAGGCCAGGCAATTCCAGGCAAGGAAGGCAATGTAAGAGAAATCATTTCCATGGAAGGCAATCAGGAAGGCAATTCAAGACAAGAAAATTCCAGGAAGACAAGACAAGGCAATCCCAGGCAACACAATTCCAAGCACGGCAGGGGAAGACAAGGCATGGCCAGGCAATTTCAGGCCAGGCAATTGCAGGCAAGGAAGGGCAATGGAAGTCCAGGCAATTCCAGGCAAGGACATTCCAGGCTAGACAATGCAAGGCAATGCAGGAAAAATCCAGGCAAGGCAAAACCATTCCAGGCTAGTCAGAAAAAGTCAAGGCAAAGAAATTCCAGGCAATGCAATTCCAAACAAGGCAATTTCAGGCAATGAAAGGCAAGGCTAGACAATTCCAGGTAAGGCAATCTGATGCAAGGAAAGGCAAGGCAATGCAAAGCAATTTCGGGAAAGTAAATTCCAGGCAAGGAAAGGCAAAACAATTCCAGGCAATGCAAGGTAAGAAAATTTCAGGCAAAGCAACTGCATGAAAGACAATTCTAGGTAAGAAAATTCCAGGTCAGGTTAGACAAGGCAAGGCAATTACAGCCAAAATAGGGCAGGGCAAGACAAGGCAAGGCAATTCCAGGCAAGACAAGTCCATTCAAGCAAGGCAAGACAAGGCAATTCAGGCAAGGCAAGGCAGTGCAGTGCAAATCAAGCAGGGCAATTTCAGTCAAGGCCATTCCAGGCAAGGCAAGGCAATTCCAAGCACGGCAGGGGAAGACAAGACATGGCCAGGCAATTTCAAGCATGGCAATTGCAGGCAAGGCAAGGCCATTCGAGGCAAGGATGTTTCAGGCAAGGCAAAGAAAGGCAACTCAAGGCAATTCAAGGCAAGGCAAAGCAAGGCAATTCCAGGCAAGGCAAGTCCGCTCAATCAAGGCAAGACAAAACAATTCCAGGCAATTCAAGTCTAGAAAATGCAAGGCAGCACAATTCCAGGCAAGGCCATTCCCTGCAAGGAAAGGTAATGCAATTTTAGGCAAGACAATCCGAGGCAGGGGTATCCCATGCAGGGAAAGGCAAGGAAATAAAAGGCAATTCCATTAAAACTAATTTCAGGCAAGGTAAAGCAAGGTAATTCCAGGCAAGGCAAGGCAGTGCAGTGCAAATCCAAGCAGGGCAATTTCAGGCAAGGCAAAAGCAAGGCAAGAAAAATCCAGGTAGGGTAATTCTGGGCAATTGAATTCAAGGCAATTCTCGGCAAGGCAAGGCAAGGCAAGGACATTCCAGGCAGAGAAGTTTCAGTCTAGGAAACACAAGAAAATTTCAGGCAAGGCAAGGCAATTCCAGGCAAGGCAAAAAAAAGCAAGACAAGGAAAGGCGAGGCAATTCTAGGCAATGCAATTTCATTCAAGGTAATTTCAGGCAAGGCGAGGCAATGCAAGACAACTCAAGGAAATTCCAGGCAAGGCAATTCCATGCAAGAAAAGGCAAGAAAATGCAAAGCAATGCAAAGCAATTTTGGAAAAGTCCATTACAGAAAAGACAGGGCAACAAAATTCCAGGCAATGCAAGGAAATACCATTCCAGGAAAGGCAATTTCAGGAAAAGAAACTCCAGGCAAGGCTATTCCAGGTAAGGCAAAGAGATTTAATTCCAGCCAAAACAATTCCAGGCAAGCAAGGCAAAGAAATTCCAGGCAAGGCAAGGCAAGACAAGGCAAATCCAGGCAAGGCAATTACAGGCAAAGCAGGACAATGCAAGGCAAGGCCATTCCAGGCAAAAGTATTTTAGGCAAGACAAATAAAAGCAACTCCAGGCAACTCCAGGCAAGGCAAGGCAAGGCAAGTCCATTCTGGGAAGGAAAAATCCAGGCTAGGCAATGCAAGGCAGTGCAAAAAATTCCAGGCAAGGTAAGGCCATTCTAGGCAAGGCCAAAAAGGCAAGGAAAGGCAATTGCAAGCAATGCAATTCCAGACAAAACAATTCCAGGCAACGCAAGGCAAGGCAAAACAATTCCAGGAAAGACATGCATGGAAAGGCAAGTTGATGCAAGGCAATTCCAGGAAAGTTAATTTCAAGCAAGGCAAGGCAAGGCAAGGCAGTGCAATACCAGGCAGGGCAATTTCAAATAAGGAAAACAAGGCAGGACAAATCCAGGCAGAAAAATTCTGGGCAAGGCAAGGCAAGTTTATTCAAGCATGGCAATTCAAGGCTAGGCAATGCAAGAAAGTTTCAGGCAAGGCAAGACAATTCCAGGCAAGGCAAAAGGCAAGACAAAGAAAGGTAAAGCAATTCCAGGCAATGCAAGGAAATACCATTCAGGAAAGGCAATTTCAGGAAAAGAACTCCAGGCAAGGCTATTCCAGGTAAGGCAAAGAGAAATTCAGCCAAAACAATTCCAGGCAAGCAAGGCAAAGAAATTCCAGGCAAGGCAAGGCAAGACAAGGCAAATCCAGGCAAGGCAATTACAGGCAAAGCAGGACAATGCAAGGCAAGGCCATTCCAGGCAAAAGTATTTTAGGCAAGACAAATAAAAGCAACTCAGGCAACTCCAGGCAGGCAAGGCAAGGCAAGTCCATTCTGGGAAGGAAAAATCCAGGCTAGGCAATGCAAGGCAGTGCAAAAAATTCCAGGCAAGGTAAGGCCATTCTAGGCAAGGCCAAAAAGGCAAGGAAAGGCAATTGCAAGCAATGCAATTCCAGACAAAACAATTCCAGGCAACGCAAGGCAAGGCAAAACAATTCCAGGAAAGACATGCATGGAAAGGCAAGTTGATGCAAGGCAATTCCAGGAAAGTTAATTTCAAGCAAGGCAAGGCAAGGCAAGGCAGTGCAATACCAGGCAGGGCAATTTCAAATAAGGAAAACAAGGCAGGACAAATCCAGGCAGAAAAATTCTGGGCAAGGCAAGGCAAGTTTATTCCAAGCATGGCAATTCAAGGCTAGGCAATGCAAGGCAATGCAAGAAAGTTTCAGGCAAGGCAAGACAATTCCAGGCAAGGCAAAAAAAGGCAAGACAAAGAAAGGTAAAGCAATTCCAGGCAATGCATTTTCAGGAAAGGCAATTCGTGGCAAGGGAAGGTAAGGCAAGGCAAGAAAAACAAGGAAAATCCAGGCAAGGCAAATTCAGGCAGTTTCAGGCAATTTCAGGCAATTCCAGTCAAGGCAAGGCAAGGCAATTCCAGGCAATTCCAGCCAATTCCAGGCAAAGCAAGGCAAGAAAAATTTAGGCAAAGAAAATCCAGGCAAGGAAAACCCAGGCAAGGCATGGCCAAGCTAGGCGAATCCAGGCAAGGCAAAACCCTGTGATAAAAGTCAAGGCAAATCCAGGCAAGGAAAATTTAGTCAAGGCAAATCCAGGCATGGCAAGGCAAGGCAAATAAAGGCATGGCAAATTTAGTCAAGGAAAGGCAACCAAATCCAGGCAAGGCAAATCAAGGCAAAGCAAGGCAAGGCAAATTCAGTTAAGGCACATTAAGGCAGGAAAAGCAAGGCAAATTTAGCCAGGGCAAATCCAGGCAAGGCAAGGCAAAAAAAGGGAAATCTAGGCAAGGCAATGAATGAAACGGCAAGGCAAATCCAGGCCAGGCAAGGTAATGCCAATCCACGCAAGGCAAATCCAGGCAAGGCAAGGCAAGGCAAATTCAGGCAAGGAAAATCCAGCCAAGGTAAGGTAAGGGAAAACAATGCAAGGCAAATCCAGGCAAGGCAAAGCAAGGCAAAAACAATTTACTGAACGCAAATCTAGGCAAGGCAAATCAAGTTAAGGTAAATCCAGGCAAGACAAATCCACTCAAAGCTAATCCAGGCAAGGCAAGGCAAATACAGGCATGGCAAATCCAGGCAAGACAAGGCAAGTAAAATCCAGGCAAGGCAAGGTGAATCCACCAAGTCAAGGCAAGGCAGAGCAAGGCAATGCAAATTCTGGCAAGGCAAAACAAGGGAAGACAAGGAAAATCCAGGCAAGGCAAGGCGAATTCAAACAAGGCAAGGCAAGGCAAGGAAGGGCAAAGCAAGGCAAATCCAGGCAAGACAAAACCAGGAAAGACAAGATAAATAGAGGCAAGACAAGGCAACTCAAATTCAGGGAAGGCAAATCCAAACAAGGCAAGGCAAGGCAAATCCACGCAATGCAAATTCAGGCAAGGAAAGGCAAGGCAAATTTAGCCAAGGCAAGGCAAATACAGTGAAGGCAAATTCAGGCAAGACAAGGCAAGAAAAATCTTGGCATGGAAATCCAGGCAAGGAAAGGAAAATCCAAGCAAGAAAAGGCAAGGCAGGTCAAGGCAAGGCAAATCCGGGCAAGGCAAAACCAGGAAAGACAAGACAAATCCGGGCAAGGCAAATCCAAACAAGGCAAGGCAAGGCATATCCAGGTAAGGCAAATTTAGTCAAGGCAAGGCAATGCAAAAGAAATCCAGGCAGGGAAAATCCAGACAATGCAAGGTAAATCCAAGCAAGGCAAGGCAGGTAAGGCAAGGCAAAGCAAGGCAAATCCAGTCAAGGCAAATCCAGAAAAGACAAGGCCAATCCATACAATTCAAAGCAAGGCCAATCCAGGCAAAATAAATCCAGGCAAGAAAAATTCAGAAAATGCAAGTAAAGGCAAGTCCAGGCAAAACAAATTCATGCAAGGAAAGGCAAGGCAAATCCTGGCCAGGCAAATCCATTTAAGAGAAGGCAACTGAAATTCAGGCAAGTCAAATTCAGGCAAACAAGGCAAAAAAAGTCCAGAGAAGACAAATTCAAGCAAGGCAAGGCAAGGCAAATCCAGGCACGGGAAATCCAGGGAAGGCAATGCAAGGCAAATTCAGGTTGGAAAAATCCAGGCAAGGCAAGGCAAATTCAGCCGAGGCATAGCCAGGTAAGGCAAATCCAGGCACGGTAAATCCAGGCAAGGTAGATCCAAACAAGGCAATCCAGGCAAGACAAATCCAGGGAAATCAAATACAGGCAAGGCAAATTCAGGCAAGGCCAATCTAGGCAAGGCAACCAGGCAAGGCAAAGGCAAATTCAGGCAATGTAAAGCAAACAAAATCCAGGCAAGGCAAACAAGGCAATCCAGGAAAGGATAGGTAATGCAAATTCAGGCAAGGCAAGGCAAGGAAAATCCTGGCAAGGCACATCCAGGAAAGGCAAATCCAGGCAACGTAAAGCAAATAAAATTAAGGCAAGGCAAGGTAAATTCAGTTAAAGCAAATCAAGACAAGGCAAGGCAAGGCAAATCCAAGCAAGGCAAAAGCAGGAAGGCAAATCCAGGCAAGGCAAGGCAAGGCAAACGCAGGCAAAACAAATCCAGGCAAGACACATCCAGGAAAGGCAAATCCAGGCAAGAGGAGGCAAGGCAAATCCAGGAAAGGATAGGTAATGCAAATTCAGGCAAGGAAAATGCAAACAAGGCAAAACATGGTAAATTCAGGCAAGGCAAATCTAGGCCAGGCAAAGCAAGAAAAATCTAGGCAAGGCACATCCAGGCAAGGCAAGGCGAACTCAAGGAAGGCAAGGCAAATCCACGCAGGCAAATCCAGGGAAGACAAGGCAAATCCAGGCAAGGTCAGGCAAGGCCAACCCAGGCAATTCAAAGGAAGAAAAATCCAGGCAAGGCAAGAAGAATCCGGGCAAGGAAAATTTAATCAAGGCAAGGCAACGCAAATCCAGGAAAAGCAAATCCAGGCAAGAAAATTTCAGGCAAGAAAAATCAGGCAAGGCAAATCCAGGCAAGGCAAATCCATGCAAGGCAAATACAGGCAAGGCAAGGCAAGGCAAAAGGCAAGGCAAAAAAGGCAAATTCAGTCAAGGCAAATCTAGGCAAGGCAAGGCAAGGCAAATCCATGCAAGGCAAGGAGAATTCAAGCAATGCAATGCAAGGCAAGGCAAGGAAAATCCAGGCAAGGAAAATCCAAAGAATATAAGGCCAATTCAGGCAATTCAAGGCAAGGCCAATCAAGTCAAGGTAAATCCAGGCAAGAAAAAGCAAGGCAAATCAAGGCAAGACAAGGCAAGGCAAATTCAGGAAAGGTAAATCCAGGAAACCCACAGAAAGGCAAATCCAGGCAAGGCATATTCAGGTAAGGCAAATCCAGGCAAGGCAAATTCAGGCAAGTCCAATCCCAACAAGGCACACCAAGGCAAGGCAAATGCAGGCAACTAAAGACAAGAAAACACAAGCAAGGCAAAAAATGGCAATGAAGGCAAGGCAAGGCAAGGCAAATTGTGGCAATTCAAATCCAGGCAAGGCAACGCAAGGCGAATCCCGGCAAGGCACATCAAGAAAAGGCAAATTCAGGCAATGTAAAGCAAACAAAATCCAGGCAAGCAAGGCAAGGTAAATCCAGTCAAAGCAAATCCAGACATGGCAAGGCAAGGCAAATCCAGGCAAGACAAATCCAGGCAAGGGAGATTCAGGGAAGGCAAATCCAGGCAAAGCAAATCCATTCAAGGCAAATCCAGGCAAGGCATGGCAAGGCAAATGCAGGCATGGCAAATTTAGGCAATGCATGGCAACCAAATCCAGCAAGGCAAATCCAGGCAAAGCAAGGAAAGGCAAGGCAAACTTTTCCAAGGAAAATCCAGGCAAGGCAAGGAAAGGAAAAAAAATGCAAGGCAAATTCAGGCAAGGCAAGGCAAATCCAGGCCAGGGAAGGCAAAGCAAATCCAGGCAAACGAAATCCAGAAAACGCAAATTCAGGCAATGCAAATTTAGGCAAGAAAAGACAAGGTAAACTCAGACAAGAAAAATCCAGACAAAACATGCAAGGCAAGGCAAATCCAGAAAATGCAAGTTAAGGTAAGTCCAGGCAAAGCAAATTTATGCAAGGCAAGGCAAGGCAAATCCTGGCCAGGCAAATCCAGGCAAGAGAAATCAACTCAAATTCAGGTAAGACAAATCCAAACAAAACAATGCAAGAAAAATTTAAGCAAGGCAAGGCAGGAAAATCCATGCAAGGCAAATACAGGCAAGGCAAAAAAAAGGCAAATTCAGGCAAGACAAACCCAGGAAAGAAACATCCAGGCAAGTGAAATCCAGGTAAGGAAAATTCAGGAAAGGCAAATCGAGACAAAGGGAGGCATTGCTAATCCAGGAACAGCTAGGTAAGAAAAATCCATGCAAGGCAAATGCAAACAAGCAAGGCACGGCAAATCCAGGCCTGGCAAATCTATGCCAAGCAAAGCAATGCAAATCCAGGCAAGGAAAAACCAGGCATGGCAAGGCAAATCCAAGCAAGGAAAGGCAAGGCAAGGCAAATCCAAGCAAGGCAAATTTAGGCAAGGCAAGGCAAAGCAAATCCAGGCAAGGCAAATCCAGGCAAGCAAGGAAAGGCAAGACAAATTCAGGCAAGGAAAATCCAGGCAAGGCAAGCAAGGCAAAAAAGGCAAGGCAAATTCAGGCAAGGCAAGGCAAATCCAGGCCAGGAAGGCAAAGCAAATCCAGGCAAAACAAATCCAGAAAAGGCAAATTCAGGCAAGGCAATTTAGGCAAGGAAAGGCAAGGCAATTCAGGCAAGAAAAATCCAGGCAAGAAAAAGCAAGGCAAGGCAAATTCAGGCAAGGCCAATCAAGTCAAGGCAAATCCAGGCAAGGCAAATTTAGGCAAGGCAAGGCAAGGCAAATCCAGGCAAGGCAAATCCAGGCAAGACAAATCAACTCAAATTCAGGTAAGACAAATCCAAACAAAACAATGCAAGAAAAATTTAAGCAAGGCAAGGCAAGAAAAATCCAGGCAAAACAAATACAGGAAAGGCAAAAAAAAAGGCAAATTCAGGCAAGAAAATTCAGGCAAGAAAAATCCAGGCAAGGAAATCAGGCAAGGCAAATTCAGGAAAGGCAAATCGAGACAAGGAGGCATTGCTAATCCAGGAACAGCTAGGTAAGAAAAATCCATGCAAGGCAAGGCAAGACAAGGCAAGGCAAGCAAATCCAGGCCTGGCAAATCTATGCCAAGCAAAGCAATGCAAATCCAGGCAAGGAAAAACCAGGCATGGCAAGGCAAATCCAAGCAAGGAAAGGCAAGGCAAATCCAAGAAGAGCAAATTTAGGCAAGGCAATGCAAGGTCAATACAGGGAAGACAAATGCAGGCAAGGCAAAGCAAAGCAAATCCAGGCAAGGCAAAGCAAAGCAAATCTAGGCAAGGAAAATCCAGGCAAAGAAGGCAAGGCAAGGCTAGGCAAATCAAGGCAAGGCAAATTTAGGCAAAAGATGGCAAGGCAAATCCAGGCAAAACAAGGCAAGGCAAATTCAGGCAAGACAAGGCTAGGCAAATCAAGGCAAGGCAAATTTAGGCAAAAGATGACAAGGCAAATCCAGGAAAGGCAAATGCAGGCGAGAAAAATCCAGACAAGGAGAATCTGGGCAAGAGAAATCCAGGCAAGACAAATCCAGGAAAGGCAAATCCGGAAAAGGCAAATCCAGAAAATGCCAGGTAAGAGAAATCTAGGCAAGGCAAATCCAAACAAGACAAGGCCAGGAAAATCTAGGCAAGGCAAAGGAAGGCAAGGCACATCCAGGAAAGGCAAATCCAGGCAAGGCAAGGCGAATTCAAGCAAGGCAAGGCAAGCAAACCCAAACAAGGCATATCCGGAGAATACAAGGCAAATTCAGGCAATTCAAGGAAAGGCCAGTTCAGGTAAGGCAAATTCAGGCAAGGCAAAGAAAGGCAAATCCAGGCAAGGCAAATCCAAGCAAGGCAAGGCAAGGCAAATTCAAGCAAGGCAAATTTAGGCAGGGCAAAGCAAGAGAAATCCAGGCAAAAGACATGCAGAAAAAGCAAGGCAAGGCAAATCCAGACAAGGCAAAACCAGGGAAGGCAAGGCAAGGCAAATCCAGGAAAGGCATATCCAGGGAAGTCAAATCCACTCAAGGCAAATCCAGGCAAGAAAAATCCAGTGAAGGCAAACCCAGGCAGGGTAAATTCAGACAAGGCAAATTCAGTCTAAGCAAATCCAGGCAAGGCAAGGCAAGGCAAGGCAAATGCAGGCAAGGCAATCCAGGCAAGGCAAGGCAAGGCAAGGAAACAAAATCCAGGCAAGACAAATCTAGGCAAATCAAAGCAAGAAAATTCAGGCAAGGCAAATCCAGGAAAGGCAAGGCAGGAAAAATTTAGCCAAGGCATATCCAGACAAGGCAAAAAGGCAAATTCAGGCAAGGCAATGCAAGGCAAGGCAAAAGGCAAGGCAAGACAAGGCAAATCCAGGAAAGGCAAGGAAAAATTTAGGCAAGGAAAATCCAGGCAAGGCAAACTCAGAAAAGGCAAATCGAGGAAATGGGAGGCAAGGCAAGGCAAATTCAGGCAAGGCAAATTTAGGCAAGGCAAATCCAGGCAAGGCAAAGCAAGGCAAGGCAAGGCAAATCCAGGCAAGAAAAATCCAGTGAAGGCAAACCCAGGCAGGGTAAATTCAGACAAGGCAAATTCAGTCTAAGCAAATCCAGGCAAGGCAAGGCAAGGCAAGGCAAATGCAGACAGAGCAAATCCAGACAAGGCAAGGCAAGGAAACAAAATCCAGGCAAGACAAATCTAGGCAAATCAAAGCAAGAAAATTCTAGGCAAGGCAAATTCAGGAAAGGAAAGGCAAGACAAATTTAGCCAAGGCATATCCAGACAAGGCAAAAAAAAGGGAAACTCAGGCAGGGCAATGCAAGGCAAGGCAATGCAAATTTAGGCAAGGCAAGGCAAATCCAGGAAAGGCAAATTTAGGGAAAAATTTAGGCAAGGAAAAATCCCAGCAAGGCAAACTCAGAAAAGGCAAATCGAGGAAATGGGAGGCAAGGCAAATTCAGGAAATCTTAGGTAAGGCGAATCCAGGCAAAGCAAATGTGAACAAGGCAAGGCATGGCAAATCTAGGCAAGACAAATTCAGGCAAGGCCAATTCAGGCAAGGCACACCAAGGCAAGGCAAATGCAGGAAATTAAAGACAAGAAATACTAGGCAAACAAAAAAAGGCAACGAAGGCAAGGCAAGGCAATGCAAATCCAGGCAAGGCAAGGCAAATCCCAGCAAGACACATTCAGGCAACGTAAAGCAAACAAAATCCAGGCAAGGCAAGGCAAGGTAAATCCAGTGAAAGCAAATCCAGACAAGAAAAGGCAAGACAAATGCAGCAAGACAAATCCAGGAAAAGAAAATTCAGGCAAGTGAAATCCAGTAATGGCAAATCCAGGCAAGGGGAGGCAAGGGAAATCCATGAAAGGTCAAGTAAAGCAAATCCAGGCAAGGAAAATGCAAACAAGTAAAGGCATGGCCAATCCAGAAAAGGCATATCTAGGCCAGGTAAAGGAAGGAAAATCCAGTAAAGGCTAGGTGAATCCAAGCAAGACAAGGCAAGACAAAAAATATCCACGCAAGGCAAATCCATGGAAGACAAGAAAAATTTAGGCAAGATAAGGCAAGACCAATACAGGCATATCAAATCCAGGCAAGGTAAAGCAAGGCAAATCCAGACAAGTCATATCCAGGTAAGAAAAATTCAGGCAAGGGAAATTTAGACAAGGCAAATCCAAGCAAGGCAAATCCAGGCAAAAAAAAATTCAGACAAGGAAAATTCAGGCAAGAGAAATCCAGACAAGGCAAATCCAGGGAAGGCAAATTCAGGCGAGGCAAATCCAGAAAAAGCTAGGTAAGGCAAATCCAGGCAAGGCAAATTCAAGTAATGCAAGGCAAGGAAATTTCAGGCTAGGCAAATCTAAGCAAGGCAAGGCAAGAAAAATCCAGGCAAGGCATATTCAGAGAATACAAGGACAATCCAGGCAATTCAAGGCAAGCCCAATCCAGGCAAGGTAAACAAAGGCAAGGCAAAGCAAGGCGAATTTAGGCAAGACAAATCCAGGCAAGCCACGGCAAGGCAAATCTATGCAAGAAAAATCCAGGCAAGGCAAGGCAAGGCAAAACCCGGGCCAGGCAAGACAAGGCAAGTCAAGGCAAGGCAAATCCAGGCAAGAAAAATGCCCAAAATGCAAGTCAAGGCAAAACCAGGGAAGGCAAGGCAAGGCAAATCCTGGTAGGGAAAATCCAGGAAAGGCAAGGAAAGGCAAATCCGGGAAAGGCATATCCAGGTAAGGCAAATTCAGGCAAGGCAAAATTTAGTCAAGGCAAATCCAGGCAAGGCAAATCCAGCAAAGGCAAATTCAGGCAAGGCCAATCCAGGAAAAACATACCAAGGCAAGGCAAATGCAGTCAATTAAAGACAAGAAAAACCAGGCAAGGGGGAAACAAGGCAAGGAAGGCAAGGCAAGGCAAATTGAGGCAATGCAAATCCAGGCAAGGGAAGGCAAGGCAAATTCCGGCAAGACACACCAAGGATAGGCAAATCTAGGCAACGTAAAGGAAACAAAATCCAGGCAAGGCAAGGCAAGGCAAGGTAAATCCAGGCAAGGCAAATCCAGGCAAGAAAAATTCAGGCAAGGGAAGTCCAGGGAAGGCAAATCCAGGCAAGGCAAATATAGTCAAGGCAAATCCCCAGGTAAGACAAGACAAGGAAAATGCAGGCATGGCAAATCCAGGCAACCCAAGGGAACCAAATCCAGCAAGGCAAATCCAGGCAAAGCAAGGAAAGGCAAATTCAGGCAAGGAAAGTCAATGCAAATTTAGCCAAGGCAAATTCCGGCAAGGCAAGGCAATGCAAGGCAAATCCAGGCAAGGCAAGGCAAATTTAGGCCAGGCAAGACAAGGAAAATCCAGGCAAGGCAAATCCAGGCAATGGAAATTCAGGCAAACAAAATCCAGGAAAGGCAGTCCAGGCAATGCAAATTCAGGCAAGGAAAGAGAAGGTAAAACCAGATAAGGAAAATCCAGACAAGGAAATGCAAGGCAAAGCACATTCAGGCAAGGCAATGCAAGTAAAGGCAAGTACAGGCAAAGCAAGTTCACACAAAAATAGGCAAGGCAAATCCTGTCAAGAAAAATCCAGGCAAGACAGGCAACTAAAATTTAGGCAAGTCATATCCAGCCAAAATAAGGCAAGGAATATCCCAGCAAGGCAAATTCAAGCAAGGCAAGGCAAGGCAAATCCAGGCAAGGCAAATTCAGGAAAGACAAATTCAGGAAAGAAAAATCCAGGCAAGGGAAATACCGTCAAGGCAAATCCAGAAAAGGCAAATCAAGGCAATGGGAGGCAAGGCAAATCCAGGAAAGGCAATTCAGGCAAGGCAATTCAGGCAAGGCAAGGCAATTCAGGCAAGGCAAGGCAAGGCAAATCCAGGCAAGGCAAGGCAAATTTAGGCAAGGCAATTCAGACAAGGCAATTCCAGGCAAGGCAAGGCAAATCCAGGCAAGACAATTACAGGCAAGGCAAATCCAGGCAAGGCAAAACAATTCCAGGCAAGACAAATCCAGGAAATGCTAGGTAAGGCAAACCCAGGCAATGCAAATCCAAACAAGGCAAGAATAGGCAAATCTAGTATACAAAAGGCAAGGCAAATTCAGGCAAGTCAAATCCAGGCAAGGCAAGGCGAATCCAAGCAAGGCAAGGCAAGGCAAGGCAAATCCACGCAAGGCAAGGCAAGGCAAATTCAAGCAAGACAAGGCTAAACAAATTCAGGCAAGGCAAATTTAGGCAAGGCAAAGCAAGGAAAATCCAGAAAAGGAAAATCCAGGCAAGAAAAATACAGGCAAAAAAAATCCAGGAAAGAGAAATCCAGGTGAGGAAAATCCATGAAAGGCAATTCCAGGTAAGGCAGTAATAGGCAATTGCAGGCAAAACAAGGCAAGGAAAATATTCCAGTCAAGGCAAGGCAAGGCAAGGCAATTCCAAATAATTTCAGGCAAGTCAATTCCAGGCAATTCCACGCAAGTTAATTCCAGGCAAGGCAATTAAAAAATTCTAGGCAATTGCAGGCAAGGCAACAACAGGCAATTGCAGGCAAAGCAAGGCAAGAAAATGAAATTCCAGGGAAGGCAAGGCAAGGCACTTCCAGGCAAGGCAAGAAAATTTCTGACATTTCCACTCAAGGGAATTTCAAGCAAGACAATTAAAGTTAATTTCAGGAAAGGCAATTGTAGGCAAAGCTATTCCAGTCAATTTTAGTCAAAGCAATATCAAGCAATTCCAGGAAAGGAAATTCCAGTCAAACAATTTCATACAATTCAAGGCAACGTAAGGCATGGAAAGAAAATTCCAGGCATTTCTAGGAAAGGCAATTTTAGAACAGGCAAGGCAAAACAATTCCAGGTAATTCCAGGCAAGGCTATTCCAGGACAAGCAATTCCAGGCAAAACAATCACAGGCAATGCAATGCAAGGCAAGGCAATTCCAGACCAGACAATTCCAACAAAGAAATTTCACGCAAGGCAAAGCAATGAAAGGCAACCCCAAGCAAGGCAAGAAAACGTAAGGCAATTTCAGGCAAGACAATTCAAGACCAGGCAATTCTAGCAATTCAATGCAAGTTAATTTCAGGCAAGGCAATTAAAGCAATTCCAGACAAGGCAATGCCAAAAAATTTTCAAAATAAAAATTCCCAGCAAGGCAATTTTAGGCAATTCCAGGAAAGGAAACCCCAGGAAATTTTAGGCTATGCAATTCCAGACAAAATAATACCAGGTTATTTCAGGGAAGGCAATTCCATTCAAGGCATTTAGTGGCAATTGCAGGCAAGACAATGACAGGCAAGGTAGTTAAATGCAATTTCAGAAAAGGAAATTTTAGGAAAAGCAACTCCAGGCAATTCCGGGCAGGGCAATTTCAGGCAAGGCAATTCCAGGCAATAAAATTCCAGGTAAAAGAAAGTGCAAGCAGAGAAATTCCAGGTAAGGTAATTCCAGGCAAGGGTATTCCAAAATATTCCAGGCAAAGCAAATACAAGCAAAACAGTTCCATGCATCTCCAGGAAAGGAAACTCTTGGCAAGGCAATTTCAAACAATTACAGGGAAACCAATTCCAGGCAAGTCAATTAAAGTTTAGGCAATTCCACTCAAGGCAATTCAAGGCAATTCCAGGCAATGCAATTCCAGACAAGGCAATTCCAGGAAATTCCAGGCAGAGCAATTCCAGGCATGGCAACTCCAGGCGATTCTAGGCAAAACAATTCAAGGCATATCCAGGAAAGGCAATTCCAAGCAGGGCAATTCCAGGCAATTCCCTGCAAGGCAAATACAGGCAAAGCAATTTAACGCAATTACAGGCAAGGCAATTTTAGACAAGGCAACTCCAGGCAAGTTAATTCCAGGCAAGGCAATTACAGAAAATGAAATTCCAGGTAAGACAATCCAGGCAAGGCAATTCCAGGCAATTCTAGGTAAGGCAATTGCAGGCAAGGCAATTCCTGTAAATTTCAGGCAAGGCAAATTTAGGCATGGCAATTTCAGGCAATTCCAGGAAAGGGAATTCTAGAAATGTCAATTCCAGGAAATTCCAGGCAAGGCAATTCCAGGCAAGGCAAATTCAGGCAATTCAAGGCAAGGCAAAGCAAGAAAAGGCAATTCCATGCAATGCAAGGCAAGTCAAGGCAATTCTAGGCAAGACAATTTCAGGAAAGGCAAAGCAAGGAAAGCTAATTCCATGCAATGTAAGGCAATTCAAGGCAATCCAAGGCAATTCCAGGCAAGGCAATTTCAGGCAAGACTATTACAGGCAATTCCACGCAAGTTAATTTTAGGCAAGGCAATTAAAGTCAAATCCAGGAAAGGCAATTCCAGGCATTTCTCAACATGGCAATTCCAGACAAGGCAAATTCAGGCAATTCAATGCAAGGCAATTCTAGGTAAGGCAATTCCAGGCAAGGCAAAGCAAGGCAAGGCAATTACAGGCAAGGCAATTCCAGGCAATTTCAGGCAAGACAATTTCAGGAAAGGCAAAGCAAGGCAAGGCAATTTCAGGCAAGACAATTTCAGGCAAGGCAATTTCAGACAATGCTATTCCAGGCAATTTCAGGCAAAGCAATTTCATTCAAGGCAATTTCAGGCAATTAAAGGAAAGTCAATTGCATGCAAAGCAATTTTGTACAATTTCAGGCAAGGCAGTTTCAAGGAAGAAAATTTCAGGCAAATCTAAGCCAGGCAATTCCAGGCAATTCCATGCAAGGCAATTTCAGGCAAGGCAATTACAGGCAATTCCAGGCAAAACAATTCCAGGCAAGGCAATTAAAGGCAATTCCAGGCAAAACAATTCCAAGCCAGACAATTCCAGCAAGGCAATTCCAGGTAAGGCAAAGCAAGAAAAGGCAATTCCATGCAATTCAAGGCAAGTCAAGGCAATCCAAGAAAATTCCAGGCAAGGCAATTTCAGGCAAGACAATTCCAGGCAATTCCACGCAAGTTAATTTAAGGCAAGGTAATTAAAGGCAATTCCAGGCAAAGCAACTACAAGCAATTTCAGGAAAGGCAACTCTAGTCAAGGATATTCCAGGCTATTCAGAAAAAGGCAATTCTAGGCAAAGCAATTCTATGTAATTCAAGACAAGGCAAGGCTAAAGAATTCCAGACAATTTCAGGCAAGGCAATTCTAGAAAAGAGAATTCCAGGCAAGGCAATTCCAGGTAAGGCAATTTTAGGCAACTCAATTTCATGTAAAATATTCCAGGCAAGGCAATTCCAGGCACGACAATTCCAGAAAATTTCAGGCAAGGCAATTCTAGGCAAGGGAATTTCATGCAATTCCATGCAAGGCAATTTCAGGCAATTGTAGGTAATGCAATTTCAGGCAAGACAATTCCAGGCAATTCCAGGCAATTCCAGGCAATTCCAGGCAATTCCAGGCAATTCCAGGCAAGAAAATTTCAGGCAAGGCAATTCAGGCAAGGTAATTAAAGGCAATTTAAAACAAGGAATTCCAGGCAAGATAATTTCAAGCAATTTCAGGCAAGGCAATTCAGGAAATTCCAGGCAAGGCAATTACAGGCAAGGCAATTTCAGGCAATTCTATTAAGGCAATTCAGGCAAGGCAATTCCAGGACATTCCAGGCAAGGCAATTTTAGGCAAGGCAATTCAGGCAAGGCAATTTTAGGCAAGGCAATTTCAGGCAAGACAATTCCAGGCAAGGCAATTCCAGACAAGGCAATTCCAGGCAATTCCATGCAAGGCAATTTCAGGCAAGGTAATTAAAGGCAATTCCATGCAAGGCAATTTCAGGCAAGGCAATTCAGGCAATTCCAGGCAAGACAATTCCAGGCAAGGTAATTCCAGGCAAGGCAATTTCAAGCAATTCCAGGCAAGGCAATTAAAGTCAAATCCAGGAAAGGCAATTCCAGGCAAGAAAATTTCAGGCAATTTTAGGCAAGACAATTCCAGGCAATGCAATTCCTGGCAAGGCAATTAAAAGCAATTTCAGGCAAGGCTATTCCAGACAAGGCAATTCCAGGCAATTCCAGACAAAGCAATTTCAGGCCAGGCAATTCCAGGCAATTTCAGGCAAGGCAATTCCAGGCAAGACAATTCCAGGCAAGGCAATTTCAGGCAAGGCAACTCCAGGCAAGTTAATTCCAGGCAAGGCAATTCCAGGCAAGGTAATTCCAGGCAAGGTAATTAAAGGCAATTCCAGGCAAGGCAATTCCAGGCAAGGCAATTTCAAGCAATTCCAGGCAAAACAATTCCAGGCAAGGCAATTCCAGACAAGGCAATTCAGACAAGGCAATTTCAGGCAAGGCAATTAAAGGCAATTCCAGGCAATTCAGGAAAGGCAATTCCATGCAAGGCAATTTCAGGCAATTAAAGGCAATTCCAGGCAATTTCAGGCAAGACAATTTCAGGCAAGGCAACTCCAGGCAAGGCAATTTTAGGCAAGGCAATTTCAGGCAAGGCAATTCTAGGCAAGGCAATTCTAGGCAAAGCAATGCAAGGCAAGGCAATTTCAAGCAATTCCAGGCAAGGCAATTCCAGGCAAGGCAAAGCAAGGCAAGGCAATTCCAGACAAGGCAAGGCAAAGCAAGGCAAGGCAATTCAGGCAAGGCAAAGCAAGGCAAGGCAATTCCAGGCAAGGCAAAGCAAGGCAAGGCAATTTCAGGCAAGGCAAAACAATTCCAGGCAATTCAGGCAAGGCAATTTCAGGCAAGACAATTTCAGGCAAGAAAATTTCAGGCAATTCAGGCAAAACAATTCCAGGCAAGGCAATTACAGGCAAGGCAATTTCAGGCAAGGCAATTGCAGGCAAGACAATTCCAGGCAAGAAAATTTCAGGCAAGACAATTCCAGGCAATTCAGGCAAGAAAATTTCAGGCAAGGCAATTTCAGGCAAGACAATTTCAGGCAAGGCAAATCCAGGCAAGACAATACAAGGCAATTTCATAAAAGGCAGTTCCAGAAAATTTCAGGCAAGGCAATTTCAGGCAAGACAATTTCAGGCAAGGCAATTCAGGCAAGGCAATTCAGGCAAGGCAATTACAGGCAAGGCAATTAAAGGCAATTCCAGGCAAGGCAATTTTAGGCAAGGCAATTCCAGAAAATTTCAGGCAAGGCAATTTTAGGCAAGGCAATTCAGGCAAGGCAATTCCAGGCAAGAAAATTCCAGGCAATTTCAGGCAAGAAAATTCCAGGCAAGGCAATTCAGGCAATTCTAGGTAAGGCAATTCCAGGTAAGGCAATTCCAGGCAAGAAAATTCCAGGCAAGGCAATTCTAGGCAAGAAAATTCCAGGCAAGGCAATTTCACTCAAAACAATTAAAGGCAATTCAAAGCAAGAAAATTCCAGGCAAGACAATTCCAGGCAATTAAAGGCAATTCCATGCAGGGCAATTCTAGGCAAAGCAATTTCAGGCATTTCCAGTCAAGACAATTCCAGGCAAGGCAACTCCAGAAAAGTAAGAAAGGCAATGCAATTTCAGGACAGGCAATTCAAGCCAAGGCAATTCTAGGCAAAGCAATGCAAGGCAAGGCAATTCAAAACCACACATTTCCAGGCAAGGCAAAGCAAGGCAAGGCAATTCCAAACAAGACAAGGAGAGGCAAGTCAATTCTAGGAAATGCAAGGCACGGCAGTTCCAGAAAAAACAAGGGAAGCCAATTTCAGTCAAGGCAAAACAATTCCAGGCAACTCCAAGCAAGGCAATTTCAGGCAAAACAATGTCAGGCAAGGCAATTTCAGGCAATTCCAGGCAAAACAATTCCATTCAAGGCTACTCAAGGAAATTTCAGGCAACATAATTTCAGGCAATGCAATCCCAGGAAATTCCAGGCAAGACTACTCCAGGCAATTCCAGGCAAGAAAATTCAAGGTAATTTAAGGCAAGACAATTTCAGAAAATTTCAGGCAAGGCAATTCCAGGCCATTCCATGCAATGCAATTTTAGAACATTGCAGGCAAGGCAATTTTAGGCAAGACTATTTCAGGCAATTGCAGGCAAGGAAATTTCAGGCAAGGCAATTTTAGGCAAATACACGGAAGGAAAATCCAGGAAATTTTAGGCAAGGCAATTTCAGAAAAAGTATTTCTGGCAAGCCAATTTTAGGCAGGAAATTCTAGGTCAAAAAATTCCAGGCAAGGTAATTCTAGGCAATTTCATGTAAAATAATTCCATGCAAGGCAATTCCAGGCAATTCTAGGTAAGGCAATTCCAGGTCAGGCAATTCCAGAACATTCTAGGCAAGGATATCCCAGAAAATCCCAGGCAAGGCAATTTCACTCAAAACAATTAAAGGCAATTCAAAGCAAGGAAATTCCAGCCAAGACAATTTCAATCAATTCCAGGCAAGGCTATTCCAGGCAAGCAAATCAAGACAAGGGAATTCCAGGACAGGCAATTCCAGGCAAGACAATTCAAGGCAATTTCAGGCAAAGCAATTTCAGGCAAGAAAATTGCAGAAAATAAAATTCCAGGCAATTCCAGGCAATAAAATTCCAGGCAAGGTAATTCCAGGCAAGACAATTCCAGGCAATTCCAGGCAATTGAAGGCAAGGCAAGGCAAGGCAAGACAATTCCAAGACAGAAAATATTAGACATGGCAAGGCAAGGCAATTCTAGGCAAGGCAATTTCAAGCCAGACAATTCCAGGCATGGCAAGGCAAGCCAATTCTAGGCAAGGCAATTCCAGGCAATTCCAGGAAAGGCAATTTCAGATAATTCCAGGCAAGGCAATTCAAGGCAAGGCAAGGCAATTCAGGCAAGGCAAGACAAGGCAATTTCATGCAAGGCAAGGCAAGGCAAGGCAATTCAAGGCAAGGCAATTCAAGGCAATTCCAGGCAAGGCAAGGCAAGGCAAGGCAATTACAGGCAATTACAGGCAAGGCAATTCAGGCAAGGCAATTCTAGGTAAGGCAATTCAGGCAAGAAAATTCCAAGCAAAAAAATTCCAGGCAATTGCAGACAAGGCCATTCCAGTCAGCATAATTTAAGGCAATTTCAGGCAAGGCAAATCCAGGAAAGGCAATTCCAGGAAGCACCAGGCAAGGCAATTCTGAGCAAGGGAATTCCAGACAAGTCAAAAAAAGGCCATTCCAGGCAAAACAAATCCAGGAATTTTCAGGCAATGCAATTTTAGGGAAGAAAATTCCAGATAATTTCAGGCAAGAAAATTCCAGGCAAGGCAATTAAAGGCAATTCCAGGAAAGGCAATTTCAGGCAAGACAATTCCAGGCAATTCCATGCAAGGCAATTCAGGCAAGGCAATTTCATGCAAGGCAATTTCAGATAATTCCAGGCAAAACAATTCCAGGTCAGAAAATTCCAGACCAGGTAATTCCAGTCAATTTTAGTCAAGGCAATTTTAAGCAAGGCAAATCAATGCAATTTCAGGAAAGATAATTCCAGGCCAAAGAATTCCAGAAAATTGCAGTCAAGGCAATTCAAGACAAAGCAATTAAAGGCAATTGCAGGCAAGAAAATTTCAGGCAAAGCAACTTCAGGCAATTCTGAGGGCAAGGCAATTCCAGGCAATTACAAGCTAGGAATACCAGGCCAGTCAATTCCAGGCAATTCAAGGCAATGCAATTCTGGGCAAGAAATTTCCAGAAAAATCCAGGCAAGGCAAATCCAGGAAAGGCAATTCCAGGAAAATCCAATAAAGGCAATTCAAGGCAAGGCAAGGAAATTCCAGGCAAGGCAATATCAGGAAAGAAAATTCCAGGCAATAAAATTTCAGGCAAGGCAATTCAGGCAAGGCAATTCAAGGCAAGGCAATTCCAGGAAATTCAGGCAAGGCAATTCCAGAAAATTTCAGGCAAGGCAATTCCAGGAAAATCCAATAAAGGCAATTCAAGGCAAGGCAATTCAAGGCAATTTCAGGCAAAACAATTCCAGGCAAGGCAATTCCAGGAAAGGCAAATCCAGGCAAGGCAATTCAGGCAAGGCAATTCCAGGCAATTCAAGGTAAGGCAATTCCAGAAAAGGCAATTCAAGGCAAGAAAATTCCAGGCAATAAAATTCCAGGCAAGGCAAGGCAATTCAAGGCAAGGCAATTCAAGGCAATTTCAGATAATTCCAGGCAAGGCAAGGCAAGGCAAGGCAAGGCAATTCCAGAAAATTTCAGGCAAGAAAATTTTACGTCAAGTAATTTCATAAAATTCCAGGCAAGGCAATTCCAGAAAGGTCACTCCAGTAAATTACAGGGAAAGCAATTCCTGGCAAGGTACTTTTAGGAAAGGAAATTTCAGGCAATTCCAGGCAAGGCAATACCATGCAAGGTAATTCCATGAAATACCAGAAAATTTGCTTCCAGTCAAAGCAATTCCAGGCAAGGCAATTCCAGGAAACGGAATTCAGGAAAGGCAATTTTATACAAAAATATTCGAGGCAAGGCCTCCTTCATAGAAAGGAATTCTAGGCAAGGCAATTTCAGGCAAGGCTACTTCAGGCAAGTCAAGGCAAAGCAAACTCAGGCAAGGCAATTTCAGATAATTCCAGGCAATAAAATTCCAGGCAATTCCACACATCTTAACTCCAGGGAAGGCAATTCAAGGCAATTCCAAGAAAGGCAATTTCAGGAGAGACAATTTCAGGTAAAGCAATTCCAGGCCATTCCAGAAAAGGCAATTCAAGGCAAAGCAATTTTAGGCAATTTTAGAAAAGGCAATTTGAGGAAAGGCCATTTCAAACTATTCCATGAAAGCAGTTCCTGGCATGACAATTCCAGGCAATTCCTTGCAAGGCAACTCCAGGCAAGGAAAGTCCAGGAAATTCCCATCAAGGTATTTCCACGCAAAGCAATTCCAGGCAAGACAACTGCAAACGAATAATTCAATCAATTCCAAGTAAAGCAATTCCAGGCAAGAGAATTTCAGGCAAAATATTTTAGGCAACTTTAGGCATGGCAATTCCAGGCAAGATAATTTCTGGCAAGGCAATTAAAGGCAATTCCAGAAAAGGCAATTCCAGGCAAGGCAATTTCAGGCAATTCCAGGCAAGTAAATTCCAGGCAAGGCAATTTCAGGTAATTCCAGGCAAGGCAATTTTAGGCAATAAAATTTCAGGCAATTTTAGGCACAGCAATTGCAGGCATGGTAACTTTTTTCAAGGCAATTAATGGCAATTCAAGGCAAATCAATTCCAGGCAAGGTAATTCCAGGCAATTCCAGGAACAACAATTTCAGGCAAGGCAATTTTATGTAATTCCAGGGAAGACTATTCCAGGCAAAACAATTCCAGGCAATTCCAGACAAGGCATTTCTAGGCAAAACAATTCCAGCAAGGCAATTACAGAAAAGGCAATTCCATGCAATATCAGGAAAGAAAATTCCAGCAAGGCAATTTCAGGGAAGGCAATTCCAGGCAAGGCAATTTTATACAAGGATATTCCAGGCAAGGCAATTCCAGCAAGGCAATTACATTTAAGGCAATTGCAGGCAATTCAGAAAAAGAGATTCTAGGCAAAGAAATTCCAGGCAATACCATGCAAGAAAATTGCAAGCAAGGCAATTTCAGGCAAGGCAATTTCAGGCGAGGCAATTCAAGGCAAGAAAATTAAAGAAAATTCCAAGTAAGGCAATTCCAGGCAAGGCAATTCCAGGCAATTTCAGGCAAAACAATTTTAGGCAATTTCAAGCAAGGGAATTTCATGAAAGGCAAATTTAGGCAAGGCAATTTCAGGCGAGAAAACTCGAGAAAATTACATGCAAGGCAATTCCAGAAAAAAAAATTCAGGCAATTCCAGGCAGGGAAATTCCAGGCAATTCAGGCAAGGCAATTCCAGGCAATGCAATTCCAGAAAAAAACAACTAAATGCAATTGTAGGCAAGGCAATTTCAATCAAGACAATTACAAGCAATTCCAGAAAAAAACATCGAGGCAAGAAAATTTAAGGCAAAGCAATTTCAAAAAAAAATTCCAGACAAGACAATTACAGGCAAGTATATTCAGAAAAGGCAGTTCCAGGCAAGGCAATTCCAGTCAATTCAAGGTAAGGCAATTACAGGCAAGGCAATTTGAGGCAATTCCAGGAAAGAAAATTCTAGGTAAGGGAATTCCAGGCAAATCCAGGCAAGTCAATTCCAGACAAGGCAATTCCAGGCAATTTCAAAAAAGGCAATTCCACTCAAGGCAATGCAAGGCAATTCCAGGGAATGCAATTTCAGGAAAGATAATTCCAGGCAAAACAATTCCAGGCAATTCAGGCAAGGCAATTCCAGACAAGACAATTACAGGCAAGGCAATTTCAGGCAATTCCAGAAAAGGCAATTCCAGGCAAAACAATTCCAGGCAATACCATGCAAGAAAATTGCAAGCAAGGCAAGGCAATTTCAGGCGAGGCAATTCAAGGCAAGAAAATTAAAGGCAATTCAAGTAAGGCAATTCCAGGCAAGGCAATTCTAGGCAATTTCAGGCAAAACAATTTTAGGCAATTCAAGCAAGGGAATTTCATGAAAGGCAAATTTAGGCAAGTCAATTCCAGGCGAGAAAACTAGAAAATTACATGCAAGGCAATTCCAGAAAAAAAAATTCAGGCAATTCCAGGCAGGGAAATTCCAGGCAATTCAGGCAAGGCAATTCCAGGCAATGCAATTCCAGAAAACAACTAAATGCAATTGTAGGCAAGGCAATTTCAGGTAATTCAAGGCAAGGAAATTCCAGGCAAGGCAATTTCAGATAATTCCAGGCAAAGCAATTTCAAAAAATTCCAGGCAATTCCAGACAAGACAATTACAAGCAATTCCAGGCAAGGCAATTCCAGGCAAAGCAATTCCAGGCAATTCAAGGCAAGGAAATTCCAGGCAAGGAAATTCCAGGCAATTCCAGAAAAGGCAATTCAGGCAAGGCAAGGTAATTCCAGGCAAGGCAATTCCAGACAAGACAATTCCAGGCAATTTCAGGCAAGGCAAGGCAAAGCAATTCCAGGCAAGGCAAGGCAAGGCAAGGCAAGAAAATTTCAGGCAATTCCAGAAAAGGCAATTCCAGGCAAGGAAATTCCAGGCAAGGCAAGGCAATTCAGGCAAGGCAAAGCAATTCCAGGCAATTCCAGAAAAGGCAATTCAGGCAAGGCAAGGCAATTTTAGGCAAGGCAAGGCAAGGCAAAGCAATTTCAGGCAATTTCATGGAAGGAAATTACAAGCAAGGCAATTCAGGCAAGGCAATTTCAGGAAGGCAATTCCAGGAAAGGCAATTCCAGGCAAAACAATTTTAGGCAAGGCAATTCCAGGCAATTCAAGGCAAAGCAATTTCAAAAAGGCAATTCCAGAAAATTTCAGGCAAGACAATTTCAGGCAATTCCAGACAAGGCAAGGCAAAGCAATTCCAGGCAATTCAGGCAAGGCAATTTCAGCAAATTCCAGGCAAGGCAATTCCATGCAAGGCAATTTCAGCAAGGCAATTTCAGGCAAAACAATTCCAGGCAATTCCAGGCAAGAAAATTTCAGGCAATTTCATGGAAGGAAATTACAAGCAAGGCAATTCCAGAAAAGGCAATTCAGGCAAGAAAATTTCAGGCAAGAAAAATCCAGGCAAGGCAAGGCAATTCAAGGCAAAGCAAGGCAAGGCAATTAAAGGCAATTCCAGAAAAGGCAATTCAGGCAAGGCAATTCAAGGCAATTCCAGAAAATTTCAGGCAAGGCAAGAAAATTCCAGGAAAGGCAATTCAGGCAAGGCAAGGCAATTCCAGACAAGGCAATTCAGGCAAGGCAATTTCAGGCAAGAAAATTTCAGGAAGGCAATTCCAGTCAAGGCAATACCAGGCAAGGCAATTCCAGGCAATTCAGGCAAGGCAATTCCAGGCAATTCAGGCAAGGCAATTTCAGGCAAGGCAAAGCAAGGCAAGGCAAGGCAATTCAGGCAAAACAATTCCAGGCAATTCCAGGCAAGGCAAATCCAGGCAAAGCAATTTCAGGAAGGCAATTTCAGCAAATTCCAGGCAAGATAATTTCAAGCAATTCCAGGCAAGGCAATTCCAGGCAAGGCAATTTCAGGCAATTTCTGGAAAGGCAATACCAGGCAATTTCAGAAAAGGGAATTCTAGGCAAGGCAATTCCAGGCAATTCTAGGCAAGCCAATTTTAGGCAAGGCAATTCCAGGCAAACAATTTCAGGAAATTCCTGGAAAGGAAATTCAAGGCAAGCAATTCCAGGCAATTCAGGCAAGGCATCTTAAGCAAAGCAATTCCAGCAAGGCTATTAAAGGCAATTTTAGGGCAAGGCAATACCAGGCAAGGCAATTCCAGAAAATTTATGGCAAAGCAATTCCAGGCAGAAAATCTCCAGAAGATTTCAGGCAAGGCAATTCCAGACAAGGCAATTGCAGGCAATTTCAGGGAAGGCAATTCCAGTCAAGGCAATACCAGGCAATTCATGGCAAGGCAATTTCAGGCAAGGTAATTCCAAGCAAGGTAATTAAAGGCAATTCTAGGCAAGGCAATTCCTGGCAAGGCAATTCAGGAAATTCCAGGCAAGAAGATTCCAGGCATGGCAATTCCTGACAAGGCAATGTGAGGCAAAATAATTTCAGGCATGTTAATTCCAGGCAAGGAAATGCCAGGTCAGGCAATTCCAGCAAGATAATTTCAGGCAATTTCATGGAAGGAAATTACAAGCAAGGCAATTCTAGGTAAGGCAATTCCAGGCGAGGCAACTCCAGGACATTCCTGGCAAGGCAAATTCAGTCAAGGCAATTACAGACAATTTCAAGCAATTCCAGACAAGACAATTCCATTCAAGGCATCTCCAGGCAATTGCAGGCAAGGCAATTAAAGTGAAGGTAATTCCAGGCAAGGCAATTAAAGGCAATTCAAGCCAAGGGAATTCCAGGCAAGGCAATTTCAAGCAAGTCCAGGCAAGACAGTTTCAGACAAGGATATTAAAGGCAAGCAAAGCAAGGTAAAACAATTCCAGTACAGGCAATTCCAGGAAATGCAAAGCAAGGCAAGGCAATTTCAAGCCAGATAATTTCAGGCAAGGCAAAGCAAGGCAAGCAAAGAAAGGAAAGGCAATTTCAGGACCATCAATTTTAGGCAAAGGCAATTCCAGGCAATGCAAAGCAAGGCAAAACAATTGTAAGCCAGAAAATTACATACAAGGCAATTCCAGGCAAGGCAATTGAAAAAATTTTAGGCAAGATAATTACAGAAAAGGCAATTCCAGGAATTCCAGGAAAGAAAATTCCAAGCAAGGTAATTTCATGAAAAACAATTCCAGGTAAGGCAACTTTAGGCAAAGGAATTTCAGGCAAGTCAATTCCAAGCAAAATAATTCCAGGTAATTCCAGGTAAGGGAATTACATGCAAGGCAATTTCAGGCAATTGTAGGTAATGCAATTTCAGGCAAGACAATTCCAGGACATTCCAAGCAATTCAATTCCAGGCATCTCCTGGCTATTCAAGGCAAGAAAATTTCAGCCAAGGCAATTCAGGCAAGGTAATTAAAGGCAATTTAAAACAAGGGAATTCCAGGCAAGATAATTTCAAGCAATTTCAGGCAAGGCAATTTCAGAAAATTCCAAGTAAGGGAATTACACGCAAGGCAATTTCAGGCAATTCTATTAAGGCAATTCCAGGCAAGGCAATTCCAGGACATTCCAGGCAATGCAATTTTAGGCAAGGCAATTCCAGGCAAGGCAATATTATACAAGTGTATTCTATGCAAGATAATTCCAGGCAAGCAAATTCAGGCAAGGCAATTACAAACAAGGCAATTCCATGCAAGGCAATTCCAGGCAATTCCCGCCAAGGGAATTCCAAGAAAAGCAATTCCAGGCAATTCAGGCAAGACAATTCCAGGCAAGGTAATTCCAGGCAAGTCAATTCCAGGCAAGATAATTTCAAGCAATTCCAGGCAAGGTAATTCCAGGCAATTCCAGAAAAGGCAATTCCAGGCAATTCAGGCAAGGCAATTAAAGGCAATTTTAGGCAAGGCAATTCAGGCAAGGCAATTTCAGGCAAGGTAATTTTAAGCAAGGTAATTAAAGGCAATTCCAGGCAAGGCAATTCCTGGCAAGGCAATTCAGGACAATTCCAGGCAAGAAGATTCCAGGCATGGCAATTCCTGACAAGACAATGTGAGGCAAAAGAATTTCAGGCATGTTAATTCCAGGCAAGGAAATGCTAGGTCAGGAAATTCCAGCAAGGTAATTTTAGGCAATTTCATGTAAGGAAATTACAAGCAAGGCAATTCCAGGCAATTCTAGGTAAGGCAATTCCAGGTGAGGCAACTCCAGGACATTCCTGGCAAGGCAAATTCAGGCAAGGCAATTACAGACAATTTCAAGCAATTCCAGACAAGACAAATCCATTCAAGGCATCTGCAGGCAATTGCAGGCAAGGCAATTCCAGGCAAGGCAATTCAAGGCAATTCAAGGCAAGGGAATTCCAGGCAAGGCAATTTCAAGCAAGTCCAGGCAAGGCAGTTTTAGACAAGGCTATTAAAGGCAAGCAAAGCAAGGTAAAACAATTCCAGTACAGGCAATTCCAGGAAACGCAAAGCAAGGCAAGGCAATTTCAAGCCAGATAATTTCAGGCAAGGCAAAGCAAGGCAAGCAAAGAAAGGAAAGGCAATTTCAGGACCATCAATTTCAGGCAAGGCAATTCCAGGCAATGCAAAGCAAGGCAAAACAATTGTAAGCCAGAAAATTACATGCAAGGCAATTCCAGGCAAGGTAATTACAGAAAAGGCAATTCCAGGAATTCCAGGAAAGAAAATTCCAAGCAAGGTAATTTCATGAAAAACAGTTCCAGGTAAGGCAACTTTAGGCAAAGGAATTTCAGGCAAGTCAATTCCAAGCAAATTAATTCCAGGTAAGGGAATTACATGCAAGGCAATTTCAGGCAATTATAGTAATGCAATTTCAGGCAAGACAATTCCAGGACATTCCAAGCAATTCACTTCCAGGCAAGGCAATTAAAGGCATCCCCTGGCTATTTCAGGCAAGAAAATTCCAGTCAAAGCAATTCAGGCAAGGAAATTAAAGGCAATTTAAAACAAGGGAATTCCAGGCAAGATAATTTCAAGCAATTCCAGGCAAGTCAATTCCAGGCATTTTTAGGCAAGGCAATTTTAGTGAATTCAATTCCAGGCAATTCCAGGAAAGGCAATTTCAGGCAATTTCTGGCAAGGCAATTCCAGGCAAAACAACTCCAATCGATTACAGGAAAAGAAATTTTAGACAATTTCAGTCAAATCCAAGAAAGGCAATTTCAGGCAAGAAAATTTCAGGCAAGACAATTCCAGGCAAAACAATTCCAGTACAGGCAATTCCAGGAAAGAAAATTCCAGGCAAGGCAAAGCAATTCCAGGAAAAGCAATTTCAGGCAAAGCAATTCCAGGCAAGACAATTCCAGGCAATTCCAGCAAGGCAATTTTAGGCAAGGCCATTTCAGGCAATTCCAGCAAGGCAATTTTAGGCAAGTCTATTCAAGGCAATTTCTTGCAAGGCATTTCCATGCAAAGCAATTAAAGGCAATTCCAGGCAAGACAATTCCAGGCAAGGCAAATCCAATCAATTCCAAGAAAAGCAATTTTAGGCAGGGCAATTTCAGGTAATTCCAGGCAAGGCAATTTTTAGGCAATAAAATTTCAGGCAATTTCAGGCACAGCAATTGCAGGCATGGTACTTTTTTGCAAGGCAATTAATGGCAATTCAAGGCAAAGCAATTCCAGGCAAGGTAATTCCAGGCAATTCCAGGAAAAGCAATTTCAGGCAAGGCAATTTTATGTAATCCAAGGGAAGGCTATTCCAGGCAAAACAATTCCAGGCAATTCCAGACAAGGCAATTTCAGAAAAGGCAATTCCAGCAAGGCAATTTCAGAAAAGGCAATTCCAGGCAATTTCAGGCAAGGCAATTCAAGGCAAGGCAAGGCAAATTTAGGCAAGGCATTTTCAGGGAAGGCAATTCCAGGCAAGGCAATTATATGCAAGGCAATTTCATACAAGGATATTCCAGGCAAGGCAATTCTGGCAAGGCAATTACATTTAAGGCAATTGCAGGCAATTCCAGAAAAACAATTCCAGGCAAGGCAATTCCAGTCAAGGCAATACCAGGCAAGGCAAGGCAATTGCAGGCAAGGCAATTTCAGGCAAGGCAATTTCAGGCAAGGCAATTCCAGGCAAGAAAATTCAAGGCAAGGCAATTCCAGGTAAGGCAATTCCAGGCAAGGCAATTCAGGCAATTTCAGGCAAAGCAATTTCAGGCAATTCAAGGCAAGGGAATTCCATGAAAGGCAAATTTAGGCAAGGCAATTCAGGCAAGGCAAATCCAGGCAAGGCAATTACAAGCAATTCCAGGCAATTCCAGAAAAACAATTCCAGGCAATTCAGGCAAGGAAATTCCAGGCAATGCGATTCCAGAAGAAACAACTAAATGCAATTGTAGACAAGGCAATTCCAATCAAGGCAATTACAAGCAATTCCAGAAAAAAAATCGAGGCAAGAAAATTTAAGGCAAAGCAATTTCAAGCAAAAAAATTCCAGGCAAGACAATTCCAGGCAAGTATATTCCAGAAAAGGCAGTTCCAGGCAAGGCAATTCCAGTCAATTCAAGGCAAGAAAATTTCAGGCAAGGCAATTTCAGGCAATTCCAGGAAAGAAAATTCCAGGCAAGGAATTCCAGGCAAATCCAGGCAAGTCAACTCCAGACAAGGCAATTCCAGGCAATTTCAGGCAAGGCAATTCAAGGCAATTTTAGGCAAGGCAATTCCAGGCAATTTCAGGCAAGGCAATTCCACTCAAGGCAATTCAAGGCAATTCCAGAAAAACAATTCCAGGCAAGGCAATTCCAGGCAAGAAAATTTCAGGCAAGGCAATTCCTGGCAAGGCAATTCCAGGCAATTCCAGGCAAGAAAATTTCAGGCAATTAAATTACAGGAAATTCCAGGCAAGGCAATTTCAGGCAAGGCAATTCCTGGCAAGGCAATTTTAGGCAAGGCAATTCAAGGCAAGGCAATTTCAGGAAGGCAATTCCAGGCAATTCCTGGCAAGGCAATTCAGGAAAGAAAATTCCAGGCAATTCCAGGCAAGGCAATTCCAGGCAAGGCAATTCCAGGCAATTCCAGGCAAGGCAATTCCACTCAAGGCAATTTCAGGCAATTACAGGCAAGAGAATTCCAGGCAAGTCAATTCCACTCAAGGCAATTCTATTCAAGACAATTCCAGGCAATTCAAGGCAAGAAAATTCCAGGCAAGAAAATTTCAGGCAAGGCAATTCCAGAAAATTCCAGGCAAGGCAATTCCTGGCAAGGCAATTCCAGGCAAGGAAATTCCAGGCAAGGCAATTCCAGGAAATTCCTGGCAAGGCAATTCCAGGCAATTCCAGGCAAGGCAATTCCAGGCAAGGCAATTCCAGGCAATTTCAGGCAAGGCAATTCCAGGCAAGGCAATTCCACACAATTTCCAGCAAGGCAATTCCAGGCAAGGCAATTTTATGCAATTACCATCAAGACAATTCCAGGCAAGTTAATTCCAGGCAAGGCAGTACCAAGCAAAGCAATTCCAGGCAAGGCAATTCCAGGCAAGGCAATTGCAGGCAAGGCAATTTTAGGCAAGGCAATTCAAGGCAATTCAAGGCAATTCCAGGCAAGGCAATTCCAGGCAATTCCAGGCAAGAAAATTCCAGGCAAGAAAATTCCAGGCAATTTCAGGCAAGGCAATTCCAGGCAAGGCAATTCCAGACAAGGCAATTTCAGGCAAGGCAATTTCAGGCATGTTAATTCCAGGCAAGGAAATGCTAGGTCAGGAAATTCCAGGCAAGGAAATTCCAGGCAATTTCAGGCAAGGCAATTACAGGCAAGGCAATTCAAGGCAATTTTAGGCAAGGCAATTCCAGGTAAGGCAATTCCAGGCAATTCCTGGCAAGGCAATTCAGGCAAGGCAATTACAGACAATTTCAAGCAATTCCAGGCAAGACAATTCCAGGCAAGGCAATTGCAGGCAAGGCAATTTCAGGCAAGGCAATTCAGGCAAGGCAATTCAGGCAAGGCAATTAAAGGCAATTCCAGGCAAGGCAATTCAGGCAAGGCAATTTCAGGCAATTTTAGGCAAGGCAATTCCAGACAAGGCAATTCCAGGCAAGGCAATTCAGGCAAGGTAATTAAAGGCAATTCCAGACAAGGCAATTCCAGACAAGGCAATTCCAGGCAAGGCAATTTCAAGCCAGATAATTTCAGGCAAGGCAATTCCAGGCAAGGCAATTAAAGGCAAGAAAATTTCAGGCAAGGCAATTTCAGGACCATCAATTTCAGGCAAGGCAATTCCAGGCAATGCAATTTCAGGCAAGACAATTTCAAGCAATTCCAGGCAATTCAGGCAAGGCAATTCAGGCAAGGCAATTCAGGCAAGGTAATTAAAGGCAAGAAAATTTCAGGCAAGGCAATTCCAGGCAAGAAAATTCCAGGCAAGAAAATTCCAGGCAAGGCAATTTCAGGCAAGACAATTCCAGGCAAGGCAATTTTATGCAATCCCAGGCAAGGCAATTTCAGGCAAGGCAATTTCAAGCAATTCCAGGCAAAGTAATTCCAGGCAAGGCAATTCCAGGCAAGGCAATTCAGGCAAGACAATTCCAGGCAATTCCAGGCAATTCCAGGCAATTCCAGGCATCTCCTGGCTATTCAAGGCAAGAAAATTTCAGGCAAGGCAATTCAGGCAAGGTAATTTTAGGCAAGGCAATTCCAAACAAGGCAATTCCAGGCAAGAAAATTTCAGGCAAGGCAATTTCAGGCAAGGCAATTCAGGCAAGGCAATTCAGGCAAGGCAATTCAGGCAAGGCAATTTCAGGCAATTCTATTAAGGCAATTCAGGCAAGGCAATTCCAGGACATTCCAGGCAATGCAATTTTAGGCAAGGCAATTCCAGGCAAGGCAATTTAGGCAAGGCAATTCCAGGCAAGGCAATTCCAGGCAAGGCAATTCCAAACAAGGCAATTCCAGGCAATTCCATGCAAGGCAATTTCAGGCAAGGCAATTCAGGCAAGGCAATTTCAGGCAAGGCAATTTCAGGCAAGGCAATTCCAGGCAATTCAGGCAAGGCAATTCCAGGCAAGGCATTTCAGGCAAGGCAATTTCAGGCAAGGCAATTCCAGGCAAGACAATTCCAGGCAATGCAATTCCAGGCAAGTCAATTCCAGCCAAGAAAATTTCAGGCAATTTTAGGCAAGGCAATTTCAGGCAATTTCAGGCAAGGCAATTAAAAGCAATTTCAGGCAAGACAATTTCAGACTACAAAACTCCAGGCAATTCCAAACAAGGAAATTCCAGGTAAGGCAATTTTATACAAGTATATTCCAGGCAAGGCAATTTCAGGAATGAAAACTCCAGGCAAGGCCATTTCAGGCAAGGCAATTCCAGGCAATTGATTACCAGGTGTGTCCAGGCAAGGTAATTCCAGGCAATGAAATTAAAGGCAATTCCAGTCAAGGCAAATCCAAGGAAGGAAATTGTTGAAGATTAAAGGCAAAACATTTCCCAGCAAGGCAACTCCACACAAGGCAATTCCAGACAAGGGATTTTCAGACAAGTCAATTAAAGGCAAGAAAATTCCAGAAAAGCTAATTTCAGGCAATTTAAGGTAAGGCAACTCCAGGCAAGGCAATTCATTGACATTTCAGGCAAGGCAATTCCAGGCAAGGCAATTTCAAGCAATTCCAGGCATGGCAATTTCAATCAAGACAATTCCAGAAAATTACAGGCAAGGCAATTAAAAGCAATACAAAACTAGGCAATTCCAGGCAATTTATTTCTGGGCAAGGCAATTTTATGCAAGGATATTTCAGCAAGGCAATTTCAGGCAAGGCAATTTCACACAAGGGAATTCCAGGCAAGGAAATTACAGGCAATTCCAGGCAAAACAATTTTAGACAAGGCAATTTAAAGAAAGTCAATTTCAGGCAAGGCAATTTCAGGCAAGGCAATTTCAGGCAAGGCAATTTCAGGCAAGGCAATTCCAGGCAAGGCAATTTCAGGCAAGGCAATTCCAGGCAAGGCAATTTCAGGCAAGGCAATTCAGGCAAGGCAATTTCAGGCAAGGCAATTCCAGGCAAGAAAACTCCAGAAAGGAGGAGGATTCGCAAGATGGCGTCATAGAAGTGACTCAGAATTGCAGCTCTCAGTGAAGGCACAGAGGGTGAGTCCTAGCCGCATTCTCGGATGGACTTTTTTGCCCACAGAGCATTGAAAGTCCCAGGTGTGGGAGAGACACGGGACACTAGTACAGCCGGCTAGCGCAGCCGGCTCATGCAGCCGCTTTGGCTGGTGCCACAGCGGGACCCGGCATGGAACTCACTGGTCTGGGTGCCCTGTTAAACTGGCAATCTGAGATTTGAAAGGGCAGATTGGCATGTCCATCTGATTGAACGGGACTTGGAAAATGAGCCAGACCAGGAGATTCCTGAGAAGCGTGATCTGAGCTGGTGCAGTGGGCAGCGGCACGGGAGATTGCACGGATCCCAGTGCCCTATCGGCAGGCTACTGGGGTGCCAGTGAGAGTCAACGTTTCAGCTTGGGGAGAGGAAGAGAGAGAGAGAGAGGACGGACTCTGAGAAAGGGAACTGGGTTATCAGGCTCGGCGGGTCCAACCCTCCTGGGGACAAGCAGGGCAGCGATCAGAGGTGCTCGGGGCTGAGAGTTTTGCTGCTGGCATTTAGGACGGTGCAGCCCAGTGGGGGAGGGGCGTCCACCACTACAACCCGTCCCTACTGAAGTACCGCCCAGAACTGACGCAGCCTGCAGTTCCCGAGGCAACCTGCATAAGAGAGAGACCCGCTCCACAGCAGAACAGAGCCTAGTGAATAGACTGCCTCTAGTGGGGCAAGACAGTGCAACAGATACTCATAAAAGCCCCAACTCCTGAGACAGAACATCTAAGGGGGAAAAAAGGGTGGTGTTTATGAGTTCTGTTGCAGCAGATATAAACAACCTCCCAACAACCCTGAATGAACAACGGAGCTCACAGCTCAGCACTGGAGCTCCTATAAAGCACAGAACGTCTCCTCAAGCAGCTCCTGACCCCTGTATATCCAAGAGTCACCCCAAAAAGGACTAATTAGACTGACATTAGGCGGGCATCATTCTGGAACAAAGACAGCAGAAGAAGAAACTGGTATCATCCTCACTGTTCTGCAGCTGCTACAGGTATACCCCAGACAAGCAGGGCCTGGGTGGACCTCAGCACTCATACAGCAGAGGGCTAGACCATTAGAAGAAAAACTAAGTAACAGAAATACTTCATCATCAACAATCTCAGTCCACACAGAGACCCAATTGAAAATCAGCAACTACTAAGACAACAGGTGGATAAATCCATAAAGATGGAAGAAACCAGCGCAAAAGGAGAAAACACCCAAAACCAAAACACCTCACCTCCTACAAAGGACCAAAACTCCTCACCAGCAAGGGAACAAAGCTGGACGGAGAATGAGTGTGATGAAATAGGAATCAGACTTCAGAAAGTGGATAATGAGAAACTTCAGTGAGCTAAAAGAACATGTTCTAAATCAGTGCAAAGAAACTAAGAACCTTGAAAAAGATTTGAAAAAGATTAGAATTGATAACAAGAATGGACAACAGAGAGGAATATGAATGAATTGAAGGAGCTGAAAACACAACACGAGAACTTCATGAAGCATGCACAAGTTTCAACAGCCGAATTGACCAAGCAGAAGAAAGAATATCAGAAGTTGAAGATCAACTCAATGAAATAAAAGAGAAACCAAGATTAAAGAAAAAGCACAAAAAGGAATGAACAAAATCTCCAAGAAATGTGGGACTATGTGAAGAGACTCAACCTACGTTTGATAGGTGTACCAGAATGTGATGAAGAGAATGAATCAAGCTGGAAAACACTCTTCAGGATATTATCCAGGAAAATTTCCCCAACCTAGCAAGACAGGTCAATACTCAACTCCAGGAAATACAGAGAACACCACAAAGATACTCCACAAGAAGAGCAACCCCAAGGCACATAAGTCCCAGGTGTGGGAGAGACACGGGACACTAGTACAGCCGCTATGGCCGGTGGCCGGCGTGCCAGCACGGGCGCACTGGTCTGGGTGCCCTGTTAAACTGGCAATCTGAGATTTGGAAGGGCAGATTGGCATGTCCATCTGATTGAGCAGGACTTGGACAATGAGCCAGACCAGGAGATTCCTGGGAAGCGTGATCTGAGCTGGTGCAGTGGGCAGCGGCACGGAGATTGCACGGATCCCAGTGCCCTAGGCAGGCTACTGGGGTGCCAGTGAGAGAGTCAACCCTTTCAGCTTGGGAGAGGAAGAGAGAGAGAGAGAGGACGGACTCTGAGGCAGGGAGCTGGGTGATCAGGCTCTCAGGGTCCACCCTCCTGGGGACAAGCAGGGGTGGCGATTGGAGGCTTGGGGCTGAGAGTTTTGCTGCTGGCATCTAGGACAGTGCAGCCCAGTGGGGAGGGGCGTCCACCACTACAACAATCCGCCCCTACTGAAGTACCGCCCAGAACTGGCAGCCTGCAGTTGCGAGGCAACCTGCCATAACAGAGACTCTGCCAGGAGGGGAGCCCACAGCAGAACAGAGCCCAGCAGCAACAGGGAGACCCGAGGGCAGAGCCCTGGCAGGCAAATAGTGAATAGACTGCCTCCTAGTGGGGCAGGACAGTGCAACAGATACTCATAAAAGCCCCAACTCCTGAGACAGAGCATCTAAGGGGAAAAAAAGGGTGGTGTTTATGAGTTCTATTGCAGCAGACATAAACAACCTCCCAACAACCCTGAATGAACAACGGAGCTCACAGCTCAGCACTGGAGCTCCTATAAAGCACAGACTGTCTCCTCAAGCAGCTCCTGACCCCTGTATATCCAAAGAGTCACCCAAAAAGGACTAATCAGACTGACATTTGGCGGGCATCATTCTGGAACAAAGACAGCAGAAGAAGAAACTGGTATCATCCCTCACTGTTCTGCAGCTGCTACAGGTATACCCCAGACAAGCAGGGCCTGGGTGGACCTCAGCACTCATACAGCAGAGGGGCTAGACCATTAGAGGAAAACTAAGTAACAGAAATACTTCATCATCAACAATCTCAGTGTCCACACAGAGACCCAATTGAAAAATCAGCAACTACTAAGACAACAGGTGGATAAATCCATAAAGATGGGAAGAAACCAGCAAAAAGGAGGAAAACACCTGAAACAAAACACCTCACCTCCTACAAAGGACCAAAACTCCTCACCAGCAAGGGAACAAAGCTGGACGGAGAATGAGTGTGATGAAATGACGGAATCAGACTTCAGAAAGTGGATAATGAGAAACTTCAGTGAGCTAAAGAACATGTTCTAAATCAGTGCAAAGAAACTAAGAACCTTGAAAAAGATTTGAAAAAGATTAGGAATTGATAACAAGAATGGACAACTTAGAGAGGAATATGAATGAATTGAAGGAGCTGAAAAACACAACACGAGAACTTCATGAAGCATGCACAAGTTTCAACAGCGAATTGACCAAGCAGAAGAAAGAATATCAGAAGTTGAAGATCAACTCAATGAAATAAAATGAGAAACTAAGATTAAAGAAAAAAGCACAAAAAGGAATGAACAAAATCTCCAAGAAATGTGGGACTATGTGAAGAGACCCAACCTACGTTTGATAGGTGTACCAGAATGTGATGAAGAGAATGAATCCAAGCTGGAAAACACTCTTCAGGATATTATCCAGGAAAATTTCCCCAACCTAGCAAGACAGGTCAATACTCAACTCCAGGAAATACAGAGAACACCACAAAGATACTCCGCAAGAAGAGCAACCCCAAGGCACATAATCGTCAGATTCACCAGGGTTGAAATGAAGGAGAAAATACTAAGGGCAGCCAGAGAGAAAGGTCAGGTCACCCACAAAGGGAAGCCCATCAGACTCACAGCAGATCTCTCGGCAGAGACTCTACAAGCCAGAAGAGTGGGGCCAATATTCAACATCCTTAAAGAAAAGAACTTTCAACCCAGAATTTCATATCCAGCCAAACTGAGCTTCATAAGTGAAGGAAAAATAAAATCCTTCATGAACAAGCAAGTACTCAGAGATTTTGTCACCACTAGGCCTGCTTTACAAGAGCTCCTGAAGAGGCACTACACATAGAAAGAAACAACCAGTTCCAGCCATCCTAAAAGCATACCAAATGCTAAAGAGCATCAACAAAATGAAGAATCTACATGAACCAATGGGCAAAACAGCCAGCTAGCATCAAAATGGCAGTATCAAATTCACACATAACAATATTAACCCTAAATGTAAATGGGCTAAATGCACCAATCAAAAGACACAGACTGGCAAATTGGATAAAAACCAAAACCCATCAGTGTGCTGTATCCAGAAACCCACCTCACACGCAAGGATACACAAAGGCTCAAAATAAAGGGATGGAGGAAGATTTACCAAGCAAATGGAGAGCAAAAAAGCAGGAGTTGCAATTCTCATCTCTGATAAAATAGACTTTAAAGCAACAAAGATCAAAAGGGACAAAGAAGGTCATTACATAATGGTAAAAGGATCGATACAACAAGAAGAGCTAACGATTCTAAATATATATGGACCCAATGTAGCACCCAGATATATAAGGCAAGTTCTTAATGACTTACAAAAGACTTAGACTCCCACACAATAATAGTGGGAGACTTTAACACTCCACTGTCAATATCAGACAGATCAACCAGACAGAAAATTAACAAGGATATCCAGGACTTGAACTCAGACCTGGAACAAGCAAACCTGATAGACATTTACAGAACTCTCCACCCCAAATCCACAGAATATACATTCTTCTCAGCACCACATCACACCTACTCCAAAATTGACCACATAATTGGAAGTAAAGCACTCCTCAGCAAATGCAAAACAACTGAAATCATAACAAACAGTCTCTCAGACCATAGTGCAATCAAGTTGGAACTCAGAATTCAGAAAATAACTCAGAACGCACAGCTTCATGGAAACTGAACAACTGGCTCTTGAATGTTGATTGGATAAACAATGAAATGAAGGCAGAAATAAAAGTTCTTTGAAACCAACGAGAATGAAGACACAACATACCAGAATCTCTGGGACACATTTAAAAGCAGTCTGTAGAGGAAAATATATAGCAATAAGTGCCCACATGAGAAGAGTGGAGATCCAAAATTGACACCCTATCATCAAAATTGAAAGAGCTAGAGGAGCAAGATTAAAAAGCTCAAAACCTAGCCAAAGACAAGAAATAACTAAGATCAGAGCAGAACTGAAGGAGATAGAGACAAGAAAAACCCTTCAAAAATCAATAAATCTAAGAGCTGGTTTTTGAAAAGATCAACAAAATAGACAGACCACTAGCCAGACTGATAAAAAGAAAAGAGAACAACCAAATAGATGCAATAAAAAACGATAATGGAAATCACCACAGATTCCACAGAAATTCAAACCATCATCAGAGAATACTACAACAACTCTATGCACATAAACTAGTAAACAGGAAGAAATGGATAAATTCCTGGACGCCTGTGTCCTCCCAAGCCTAAACCAGGAGGAAGCCGAAACTATGAATAGACCAATAACAAGGTCTGAAGTTGAGGCAGCAATTAAAACCTACCACACAAAAAAGCCCAGGTCCAGATGGGTTCACAGCTGAATTCTACCAGACACACAAAGAGGATCTGGTACCATTCCTTCTGAAACTATTCCAAATAATCCAAAAGAGGAACCCTTCCCAAATCATTTTATGAGACCAACATCATCCTGATACCAAAACCTGGCAGAGACTCAACAAGAAAAGAAAACTTCAGGCCAATATCCATGATGAACATAGATGCAAAAATCTTCAATAAAATACTGGCAAACCGATTGCAACAGCACATTAAAAACTTATCCATCATGATCAAGTAGGATTCATCCGGGGATGCAAGGCTGGTTCAACATATCAAGTCTATAAATGTAATTCACCACATAAACAGAAGCAAAAACAAAAACCACATGATTATCTCAATTGATGCAGAGAAGGCATTTGACAAAATTCAACAGCCTTTATGCTAAAACCCTCAATAAACTTGGTATTGATGGAACATATCTCAAAGTAATAAAAGCTATTTATGACAAACCAACAGCCAATATCATACTTAATGGGCAAAAACTGGAAGCATTCCTTTGAAATCGGCACTAGACAAGGATGCCCTCTCTCACCACTTCTATTCAACATAGTACTGGAAGTTCTAGCCAGAGCAATCAGGCAAGAAAAAGAAATAAAGGGTATTCAAATAGGAAAGGTGGAAGCCAAATTGTCTCTATTTGCAGACGACATGATAGTATACCTAGAAGACCCCATCACCTCAGCCCAAAAGCTCCTGAAACTGATAAGCAACTTCAGCAAAGTCTCAGGATATAAAATCAATGTGCAAAAATCACAAGCATTCCTATACACCAATAACAGACTTAAAGAGAACCAAATCAAGAACGAACTGCCATTCACAATTGCTACAAAGAAAATAAAATACCTAGGAATACAACTCACAAGGAATGTAAGGGACCTCTTTAAGGAAAACTACAAACCACTGCTCAACGAAATAAGAGGACACAAACAGATGGAGAAACATTCCATGTTCGTGGTTAGGAAGAATCAATATCTTGAAAATGGCTATACTGCCCAAAGTAATTTACACAATCAATGCTATCCCCATCAAACTACCATTGAATTTCTTCACAGAACTGGAAAAAACCACCATGAATTTCATATGGAACCAAAAAAGAGCCCGCATAGCCAAGTCAATTCTAAGCAAAAGAACACAGCGGGAGGCATCACGCAGACTTCAAACTATACTACAAGGCTACAGTAATCAAAACAGCATGGTACTGGTACCAAAACAGAGATATAGACCAATGGAACAGAACAGAAGCATCGGAGGCAACACAACATATCTACAACCATATTATCTTTGATAAACCAGACAAAAACAGGCAATGGGAAAGGATTCCCTATTTAATAAATGGTGTTGGGAAAACTGGCTAGCCATGAAAGCAGAAACTGGACCCCTTCCTGACACCTTACACTAAAATTAACTCCAGATGGATTAAAGACTTAAACATAAGACCTGACACCATAAAAACCCTAGAAGAAAATCTAGGCAAAACCATTCAGGACATAGGAGTAGGCAAGGACTTCATGACCAAAACACCAAAAGCATTGGCAACAAAAGCCAAAATAGACAAATGGGACCTAATCAAACTCCACAGCTTCTGCACAAAAGAAACAGTCACTAGAGTGAATCGGCAACCATCAGAATGGGAAAAAATCTTTGCAGTTTACACATCTGACAAAGGGCTGATATCCAGAATTTACAAAGAACTCAAACAGATTTACAGGAAAAAACAAACAAGCCCATTCAAAAATGGGCAAAGGATATGAACAGACACTTTACAAAAGAAGACATACATGAGGCCAACAAACATATGAAAAATGCTCATCATCATTGGTCATTAGAGATGCAAATCAAAACCACATTGAGATACCATCTCACGCCAGTTAGAATGGCGATCATTAAAAATCTGGAGACAGCAGATGCTGGAGAGGATGTGGAGAAATAGGAACACTCTTACACTGTTGGTGGGAGTGTAAATTAGTTCAACCATTGTGGAAGACAGTGTGGCGATTCCTCAGGGACCTAGAAATAGAAATTCCATTTGACCCAGCAATCCCATTACTGGGTATATATCAAGGACTATAAATCGTTCTACTATAAGGACACATGCACACAGATGTTCATTGCAGCACTGTTTACAATAGCAAAGACCTGGAACCAACCCAAATGCCCATCGATGATAGACTGGACTGGGAAAATGTGGCACATATACACCATGGAATATTATGCAGCAATCAAAAATGATGAGTTTGTGTCCTTTGTAGGACATGGATGAATCTGGAGAACATCATTCTCAAGCAAACTGACACAAGAACAGAAAGAAAACATATACTCACTCATAGGTGGGTGAGAAAATGAGAACACATGGACACAGAGAGGGGTCTACTACACACTGGGGTCTATTGGGGGAATGGGGCGGGACAGCGGGGGTGCTGGGGAGGGATAGCCTGGGGATGAATGCCAAGTGTGGGTGAAGGGAGGAAGGCAACAAAACACACTGCCATGTGTTTACCTATGCAACTATCTTGCACGTTCTGCACATGAACCCCAAAACATATAATGCAATAAAAATTAAAAAAAAAAACTCCAGAAAAATCCAGGTAAGGTATATCCAGGAAATTCAATTCCAGGCAATTGAAAGCAAGGCAATTCCAGGCAATTGAATACCAGTTATTTCCAGGCAAGGTAATTCCAGGCAAGAAAATTAAAGGCAATTAGAGACACGGCAATTCCAGTCAAGGCAATTGCAGTCGATTTCACGCAAGAAAATTTCAGGAAAGGTAATTCCAGTCAAAGTCATTGCAGGCGATTTCAGGCAAGAAAATTCCAGGAAAGGAAATTCCATGCAAGGCAACTTCAGGCAAGAATATTCCAGGCAAGGCAATTCAGACAAGGCAATTCCAGGCAAGTCAATTAAAGGCAAGAACATTCCAGGTAAGTCAATTCCAGGAAAACAATTCCAGGCAATTTTATATAAGGCAACTCCAGGCAAGGCAATTTATTGGCATTCCAGCAAGGCAATCGTAGGCAAGTCAATTCCAGGCAAGGCAATTTTAGGCAAGGATATTCTAGGCAAGGCAATTTTAGGCAAGACAATTACAGGCAAGTCAATTTCAGGCAAGGCAATTTCAAGCAATTTCAGGCAGGGCAATTTTAAGCAAGGAAATTCCAGGCAAGGCAATTTTAGGCAAGTCAATTTCAGGCAAGGCAATTTCAGGCAAAATTATTCCAGGCAAGGCAATTTCAGGGAAGACAATTACAGGCAAGTCAGTTTCAGGCAAAAAAAAATTCAAGTATTTTCAGGCATGGCAGTTTTAAGAAAGGCAATTCCAGGCAATTTTAGGCAAGGCAATTTCAGGCAAGGCAATTCCATGCAATACCAGCAAGGCAATTCCAGGCTAGGCTAATCCAGGCAAAGGAATTTCAGGCGAGGATATTCCAGGCAAGACAATTCCAGGCAAGCCAATTCCAGGCAAGGCAATGTCAAGCAATTCCAGGCACAACAATTTCAATCAAGGCAATTCCTGGCAATTCCAGGCAAGGCAATTCCAAACAAGAATATTCCAGGCAAAAGAATTTCATGCAAGTCAATTATAGAAAAGAAAATTCCAGGAAAGTTAATTCCAATCAAAACAATTCCAGGCAATTTTAGGTAAGGCAACCTCAGGCAAGGCAATTCGTTGACATTCCAGGTGAGGCGATTTTAGGCAAGGAATTTCCAGGCAAGGCAAATTCAGGAAAGGATATTTTAGGCAAGACAAATACAAGCAAGTCAATTCCAGGCAAGGCAATGTCAAGCAATTCCAGGCATGGCAATTTCAATCAAGGCAATTCCTGACAATTTTAGGCAAGGCAATTCCAGGCAATACCAGGCAAGGCAATTCCAGGCAATTTATTTCTAGGCAAGGCAACTTTATGCAAAAATATTCCAGGCAAGGAAATTCCAGGCAAGTAAATTTCTCGCAAGGCAATTCTAAAAAAAGGCAGTTTCAGGCAATTCCAGGCAAGGCAATTTCAGGGAAAGCAATTCCAGGACATTCCAGGCTAGGCAATTCCAGGCCATTCCATCCAAGTCAATTCCAAGAAAGGCAATTTCAGTCATTTCAAGTGATGGCGATTCCAGGCAAGGAAACTCCAAAAATATCCAGGAAAGAAATTTTAGGAAAGTTAATTCCAGGCAATTGAAAGCAAGGCAATTCTAGGCAAATGAATACCAGGTATCTCCAGGCAAGGTAATTTTAGGCAAGAAAGTTAAAGGCAAGAAAGTTAAAGGCAATTAGAGACAAGGCAATTCCTGTCAAGGCAATTGCAGGCAATTCCACTTAAAAAAATTTCAGGCAAGGCAATTCCAGTCAATGTAATTGCAGGCAATTCCAGGCAAGAAAATTCCAGCAAGGCAATTTCATTCAAGGCACTTCAGGCAAGGATATTTCAGGCAAGGAAATTCCAGGCAAGACAATTTCAGGAAAGTCAATTCCAGGCAAGGCAATTCCAGGCAAGGCAATCCCAGGCAATTTATTTCTGGGCAAGGCAATTTTTTGCAAAAATATTTCAGGCATGGCAATCCAGGCTAGGCAATTCCAGGCAAGGCAATTCCAGGCAAGGCAATTTTAGGCAAGATAATTCCAGATAATTTCAAGCAAGGGAATTCTAGGCAAGGCAATTCCAGGCAATTTCATACAAGGAAATTTCAGGCAAGTAAATTTTAGACAAGGCAATTCCAGGTAGGCAATTTCCTTCCTACATTCCAGGCTAGGCAATTTCAGGCCATTCCACCCAAGTCAATTCCAGGTAAGGCAATTCCAGGCATTTCCAGGGATGGCGATTCCAGGCAAGAAACTTCAATAAAACTCCACGCAAGAAATTTTCAGAAAAGGCAATTCCAGGCAATTGAATACTAGGAATTTCCAGGCAAGGTAATTCCAGGCAAGAAATTTAAAGGCAATTTCAGGCAAGGCAATTTTAGTCAAGGCAATTGCAGGAGATTTCAGCATGGAAAATCCAGGCAAGGCAATTTCAATCAAGGCAATTCCAGGAAAGTCAATCCCAGGAAATTCCCGGCAAGACAATTCAAAGTAAGGCAATTCCTGGAAATTCCAGGCAAGGCAGTACAAGAGAAGGAATTTCCAGGCAATTCCAGACAAGAAAATTCTAGAAAATGCAATTAAATCTATTTTAAAAAAGGCAATTTCAGGCAAGTCAACTCCAGGCAAGGCAACTCGAGGCATGGCAATTCCAGGCAATTTCAGACAAGACATTTTTAGGCAGGGGAATGCAAAGAAATTCCAGGCAAGGCAATACTAGACAAAGCAATTCCAGGAAAGGAAATTCCAGGCATATCAATTCCAGGCAAGGCAATTCAAAGAAAGTCATATCCTGACAATTCCAGTCAAGGCAATACCAAGGAAGGCATTTCCAGGCAAACCCAGGCAAGGAAAATCCAGGAAAGGCAATTAAAGTCTATTCCAGAAAAGGCAATTCCAGACCATTCCAGGCAAGGCATTTTTAGACCATTCTGTCCAAGTCAATTCCAAGCAAGGCAATTCCAGGCATTTCCAGAGAAGGCGATTCTAGTCAAGGAAGCTGCACATAAATACAGGCAAGAAATTTTCAGGCAAGAAAATTAAAGGCAATTCCAGGCAAGGCAAATCCAGGGAAGACAATTGCTAGTGATTCCAGGCAAGGAAATTCCAGGCAAGGCAATTACAGACAAGGCAATTCCAGGCAAGGGAATTTCAGGCAAGTCAATTCCAGGCGAGAAGATTTCAGGTAAGTCAATTCCAGGCAAAACATTCCAGGCAATTTTATGTAAGGCAATTCCAGGCAAGACAATTTCATCCAATTCTAGGTAAGGAAACTCCAGGGAAGTCAATTTGTTGACATTCCAGGCAAGGCAACTTTAGGCAAGGCAATTTCAGTCAAGAATATTCCAGGCAAGGCAATTCCAGGCAAGACAATTTCAGGCAAGTAAATTCCTGGCAAGGCAATTTTATTCAAGGCAATTTCAGGCAAGGATATTCCAGGCAAGGAAATTCCAGGCAAGACAATTCCAGGCAATGCAATTCCAGGCAAAGCAACTACAGGCAATACAAAACAAGGCAATTCTAAGCAAGGCAATTCCAGGAAAAGCAATTCTAGAAATAAGCATTACAGGCCATTCCAAGACTGGAAATTCAGGCAAGGCAATTTCAGTTAAGGCAGTTTCAGGCAATACCAGGCAAGGCAATTACAGGCAAGGCAATTACAGGCAATTTATTTCTGGGAAAGAAAATTTTATGCCAAAATATTTCAGGAAAGGCAATTTTAGGCAAGTCAATTCCATGCAAGCTAATCTTATGCAAGGCAATTTCAGGCAATTCCAGGCAAGGCAATTCTAGAAAAGGCAATTTCAGGCAAGTCAATTTCAGAAAAAACAATTCCAGGCCATTCTAGGCTAGGCAATTCCAGGCCATTCTATCCAAGTCAATTCCAGGAAAGGCAATTCCAGTCATTTCCAGGGATGGCGATTCCAGGCAAGGAAACTCCAGAAAAATCCAGGCAAGAAACTTCCAGAAAAGTCAATTCCAGGCAATTAAAAGCAAGGAAATACCAGGCAATTGAATACCTGGTATTTCCAGGCAAGGTAATTCCAGGCAAGAAAATTAAAGACAATTAAAAACAAGGCAATTTCAATCAAGGCAATTGCAGGTGATTCCACACAAAGAAATTCCAGGCAAGGCAATTGCAGAAAATTTCAGGCAAGGGAATTCTAGAAAACAATTTCAGACAAGGGAATTCCCATCAGGGCAGTTCAAAAATATTCCAGGCAGGGAATTCCAGGTGAGGCAATTCCAGGAAAGGCAATTTCAGGCCATTCCAAGCTAGGCAATTCCAGGACATTTCATCCAAGTCAATTTAAGGTAAGGTAATTACAGGCATTTCCAGGAAAAATGATTCCAGGCAAAAAAAATCCAGAAAAATCCAGACACAATATTTCCAGGCAAGTCAATTTCAGGCAATTGCAGGCAAGGCAATTCCAGGTAATTAAAACCACGTATGTCCAGGCAAGTTAATTACAGGCAAGGAAATTAAAGGCTATTCTACTAAAGGCAAATCCAGGGAAGGAAATTGCTGGCGATTCCAGGCAAAAATTTTCAGGCAAGGCAATCTCAGACAAAAATATTCCAGGCAAGGGAATTTGATGCAAGTCAATTAAAGGCAAGAAAATTCCAGGAAAGTTAATTCCAGTCAACACAATTCCAGGCAATTTTAGGTAAGGCAACTTCAGGCAAGGCAATTGGTTTACATTCCAGGCAAGGCAATTTCAGGCAAAAGTATTCCAGGCAAGGTAATTCGAGAAAAGACAATTACAGGCAGGTCAATTCCAGGAAAGGCAATTTCAATAAATTCCAGGCACAGACATTTTAAGCAAGGCAATTTCAGGCAAGGCAGTTCCAGGCAAGGAATTACAGGCAATACCAGGCAAGGCAATTTCAGGCAAGACAATCCCAGGCAATGTATTTCTGGACAAGGCAATCTTATGCAAGGATACTTTTGGAAAGGCAATTACAGGCAAAAAAAATTCAGGCAATTTTAGGCAAGGCAATTCCAGATAATTCCTAGTAAGGGAATTCTAGGCAAGGCAATTTCAGGCAATTTTAGACAAAGCAATTCCAGGCAAGTCAATTTCAGACAAGGTAATTCTGGGACATTACAGGCTAGGCAATTAGAAACCATTCTATCCAAGTCAATTCCAGGTAAGGCAATTCCAGGCATTCCCAGGAATGGCGATTCCATGCAAGGAAACTCCAGAAAAATCTATGCAAGAAATTTTCAGGAAAGGCTATTCCAAGCAATTGAATACCAGTTATTTCTAGGCAAGGTAATTCCAGGCAAGAAAATTAAAGGCAATTCCAGGCAAGGCAACTCCAGTCAAGGCAATTTTAGGCAAGTCAATTTCAGAAAATTCCAGGCAAGGCAACAACGTAAGGCAATTCCTGGCAATTTTATGCAAGGCAGTACAAGAGAAGGAATTTCCAGGCAATCCCAGACAAGAAAATTCCAGAAAATGCAATTAAATCTATTCAAAGAAAGGCAATATCAGGCAAGACAACTCCAGGCAAGGCAACTCAAGGCATGGCAATTTCAGGCAATTTCAGACAAGACAATTTTAGGCAGGGTAATTCAAAGAAATTCCAGGCAAGGCAATACTAGACAAAGCAATTCCAGGCAAGGAAATTTCATGCATGTCAATTCTGGGCAAGACAATTCAAAGAAAGACATTTCCTGACAATTCCAGGCAAGGCAATACTAAGGAAGGAAATTCCAGGCAAACCCAGGAAATAAAAATCCAGGAAAGGCAATTAAAGTCTATTCCAGTAAAGGCAATTCCAATAAAGGCAATTCCAGAAAAGGCAATTCCAGACCATTCCTGGTAAGGCAATTTCAGGCCATTCCATCCAAGTCAATTCCAGGCATTTCCAGGGAAGGCGATTTCAGGCAAGGAAACTCCATATAAATACAGGCAAGGAATTTCCAGGAAAGGAAATTAAAGGCAATTCCAGGCAAGACAAATCCGGGGAAGGCAATTGCTGGCGATTTCAGGCAATAAAATTCCAGGCAAGGCAATTCCAGGCAAGGCAATTCCAGGTAAGGGAATTTCAGGCAAGTCAATTCCAGGCAAGGAAATTCCAGGTAAGTCAATTCCAGGCAAAACAATTTTAGACAATTTTATATAAGGCAATTCCAGGCAAGACAATTTCAGCCAATTCTAGGTAAGGCAACTCCAGGCAAAGCAATTCGTTGACATTCCAGGCAAGGCAACTTTAGGCAAGAAAATTCCAGGCAAGGCAATTTCAGGCAAGTATATTTCAGGCAAGGCAATTTCAGGCAAGACAATTTTAGGCAAGTTAATTCCAGGCAAGGCAATTGCAGGCAAAGCAATTACAGGCAATACAAGGCAAAACAATTTGAAGAAAGGGAATTTCAGGCAATTCCAGAAAAAACAATTCTAGACAAAAGCATTCCAGGCCATTCCAGGACTGGCAATTCAGGCAAGGCAATTTCAGTTAAGGCAATTCTAGGCAATTTATGTCCGTGCAAGGCAATTTCATGCAAGAATATTCCAGGCAAGGCAATTCCAGTACAGAAAATTACACGCAATTCCGGGCTAGGCAATTTCAGACAAGGCAATTTTAGGCAATTTATTTCTGGGCAAGGCAATTTTATGCAAATATATTTCAGACAAGGCAATTTCAGGGAAGGCAATTCCATGCAAGGCAATGCCAGGCAAGTCAATTTAAGCAATTCCAGGCAAGGCAATTTTGGACAAGGCAATTCCAGGCAAGTCAATTTCAGGAAAAACAATTCCAGGTACATTCCAGGCTAGACAATTCCAGGTCATTCCATCCAAGTCAATTCCAGGAAAGACAATTCCAGTCATTTCCAGGGATGGCGATTTCAGGTAAAGAAACGTCAGAAAAATCCAGGCAGGAAATTTCCAGGAAAGTCAATTCCAGGCAACTGAAGGCAAGGCAATTCCAGGCAATTGAATGCCAGGTATTTCCAGGCAAGAAAATTAAAGGCAATTAGAGACAAGGCAATTCCAGTCAAGGCAATTGCAGGTAATTCCACGCAAGAAAATTCCAGGCAAGGCAATTCCAGACAAGGCAATTTCACTCAAGGTAATTGCAGAAAATTTTAGGCAAGAAAATTCTAGCAAAACAGTTCCAATCAATTTCAGACAAGGGAATTCCCATCAGGGCAGTTCAAAAATATTCCATGCAAGGCAATTCCATGCAAAACAATTCCAGGCAAGTCAATTTCAGGCAATTCCAGGCAAGGCAATTTCAGGTACGGGAATTCCATGTGAGGCAATTACAGGAAAGGCAATTCCAGGCCATTCCAGGCTAGGCAATTCCAGACCATTTTATCCAAGTCAATTCAAGGTAAGGAAATTTCAGGCATTTCCAGGGAAGGCGATTCCAGGCAAAAACAAACAAACAAACAAAAAAACTCCAGAAAAACCAAGGCAAAATATTTCCAGGCAAGTCAATTCCAGGCAATTGAAGGCAAGGCAATTCCAGGCAATTGAATACCACGTATGTCCAGGCAAGTTAATTCCAGGCAAGAAAATTAAAGGGAATTCCAGTCAAGGAAAATCCAGGGAAGAAGATTGCTGGCGATTCCAGGCCAAAATTTTAAAGTGAGGCAATTCCAGACAAGAATATTCCAGGCAAGGGAATTTCACGCAAGTCAATTCAAGGCAAAAAAATTCAGGAAAGTTAATTCCAGCCAAAACAATTCCAGGAAATTTTAGATAAGGCAACTTCAGGCAAGGCAATTCGTTGACATTTTAGGCAAGTCAATTTTAGGCAAGGAAATTCCAGGCGAGGCAATTTTAAACAAGGCAATTTCAAGCAAGGCAATTTCAGCAAGGAAATTCCAAGCTAGTCAATTCCAGACAATTACAGGCAAGGCAATCGAAAGAAGGAAATTCATTGCAATTCCAGGCAAGACAGTACCAGGAAAGGCAAATTCAAGCAATAATGAAAAAGAAAATTCCTGGAAAGGTAATTAAAATCTATTCCAGAAAAAGCAATTCCAGGAAAGGCAATTCCAGGCCATTCCAAGCAGGCACACCCAGAAAAGGCAATTATAGGCAATTTCAATCAAGGCAATTCTAGGCAGAGAAATTCAAGGAAATTCCAGGCAAGGCAATACCAGGCAAGGCAATTCTGGTCAAGAAAATTTCACGTAAGTCAATTCCAGAAAATTCGAGGCACGGTAATTCAATATAAGGCAATTCCTGGCAATTCCAGGCAGGGCAGTACCATGGTAAGCAATTCCAGGAAATCCCAGGCAAGGATAGTTTAGAAAAGGCAATTAAAGTCTATTCCAGGAAAGGCAATTCCAGACAAGGCAATTTTAGTCCATTTTAAGCAAGGCAACTTCAGGAAAAGCAATTCCAGGCAATTTCAGACAAGGCAATTTTTGGCAGGGGAATTCAAAAAAATTCCAGGCAAGGCAATACCAGGCAAGGAAATCACAGGCAAGAAAATACCAGGCAAGTCAATTCCAGGCAAATCCAGAAAATCCAAATCAAAGTAAGGCAATTCCTGGCAATTTCAGACAAGGCAATTCAAGGGCAGGCAATTCCAGGAAATTTCAGGTAGAAAAATTTTAAAAAGTCAATTAAAGTCTATTCCAAAAAAGGCAATTCCAGGAAAGGCAATTCCAGGCCATTTCATCCAAGTCAATTTTAGGCAAGGCAATTTTTTGGCATTTTCAGGGAAGGTGATTCCAGGCAAGAAAACTCCAGAAATTCCATGCAAGCTATTTCCAGGCAAGGCAATTCCAGAAAATTTTAGACAAGGCAATTCCAGGCAAAACAATTCTAGGCAATTTCATTTAAAGCAATTGTTGGGAAGACAATTCCAGGCAATTCTAGGTAAGGCAACTAAGGGCAAGGAAATTTTAGACAAGGAAATTCCAAAAAGTCATTTCTAGGCAAGGCAATTTCAGGCAAGAAAATTCCAGGCAAGCTAATTCCAAGCTATTACAGGCAACGCAATTCAAAGAAGGCAATTCCTGGAAATTCCAGGCAGGGCAGTACCAGAAAAGGCAATTCCAGGCAATACCAAAAAAGAAAATTTTTGGAAAGGCAATTAAAATCTATTCCAGGAAACGCAATTCCAGGCAAGAAAATTCCAGGCCATTGCAAACAAGGCAAACCCAGGAAAGGCAATTACAGGCAATTTTATTCCAGGCAATTCCAGGCAGAAGAATTTAAGAAAATTCCAGACAAGGCAATACCAGGCAAGGCAATTCCAGGTAAGAAAATTTCAGGCAAGTAAATTCCAAAAAAATTCGAGGCAAGGCAATTCAAAGTAAGGCAAATCTTGGAAATTCCAGGCGAGGCAGTACCAGGGATGGCAATTCCAGGCAATCCCAGCAAGGATATTTTAGGAAAGGCAATTAAAGTCTCTTCCAAAAAAGGCAATTCGAGACAAGGGAATTTTAGTCCATTCCAAGCAAGGCAACTTCAGGAAAGGCCATTTCAGGCAATTTCAGACAAGACAATTCCATGCAGGGGAATTCAAAAAATTTCAGGCAAGGCAATACCAGACAAGGTAATTCCAGGCAAGGCAATCCCAGGCAAGAAATTTCCAGGAAAGGCAATTTAAGTCTATTCCAGGCAAGGCAATTCCAGGCAAGGCAATTCGAGGCCAGTACAGGCAAGGCAATTTTAGGCCATTCCATCCAAGTCAATTCCAGGCAAGGCAATTTCAGGCATTTCCAGGGAAGGCAATTCAAGGCAAGAAAACTCCAGAAAAATTCAGGAAGGAGTTGCCAGGCAAGGCAATTCCAGGCAAGTGAGGGCAAAGCAATTGCTGGCAATTGAATACCAGGTATATCCAGGCAAAATAATTCCAGGCAAGAAAATTAAAAGCAGTTCCATGCAAGGCAATTTTTTTAAGGCAATTGCAGGCAATTAAAGGCCAGAAAATTCCAGGCAAGGCAATTTTAGACAAGGCAATTCCAGGCAAATCAATTCCAGACAATTCCATATAAGGCAATTCTGGCAAGACATTTCCTGGCAATTCTAGTAAGGCAACTCAAGGCAAGACTATTCAAGACAATTTCAGAAAAGGCAATTCCAGGCAGGGGAATTCAAGAAAAGGCCAGGCAAGGCAATTCCAAGCAATTCAATTTCAGGCAATCCCAGGCAAGGCAATATCAGGCAAGGCAATCCCAGGTAATTTCAGGAAAAAAATTCTAGCAATACAATTTCAGCCAATTAAAGACAAGGCAACTCCAGGCAAGGTAATTCAAAAATATTCCAGGGAAGGCAATTCCAGAAAAGGGAATTTTAGGCAAGGCAATTCCAGGCCATTTCAGGCCAGGCAATTCCAGACCATTCCATCCAAGTCAATTCCAGGTAAGGCAATTCCAGGCATTTTCAGGAAAGGCGATTCTAGGCAAAAAATCACGAAAAATATCTAGGCAAAGAATTTCCAAGAAAGGCAATTCCAGGTAATTGAATACCAGGTGTTTTCAGGCAAGGAAATTCCAGGCAAGAAAATTAAAGCCAATTTTAGGCACAGCAATTCCAGACAAGGCAATTTCAAAAAAAACTATTCCAGGCAATTTTATGTAAAACAATTTCTGGCAAGACAGTTTCAGGCAGTTCTAGGTAAGGCAACTCAAGGCAAGGCAATTCCAGGCAATTTAAGACAAGGCAATTTCAGGCAGGGGAATTTAAGGAAGTTCCCAGAAAAACAACAACAGGCAAGGCAATTCCAGGCAAGAAAATACCAGGCAAGCCAATTCCTGGCAATTCAAAGTAAGGCAATTCCTGGCAATTCTATGCAAGGCAGTACCAGGGAAGGCAATTCCAGGAAATCCCAAACAAAGAAATTCCAGGAAAGGGAATTAAAGTCGATTCCAGGAAAGGCAATTCCAGGCAAGGCAATTCCAGGGAATTCCATCCAAGTGAATTCCAGGCATTTCTAGGGAAAACAATTCCAGGCAAGGAAACTCCAGAAAAATCCAGGCGAGGTATTTACAGTCAAGGCAATTCGAGGCAATTCCAGGCAAGGTAATTACACGCAATTGAATATTACATACGTCCAGGCAAGGTAATTCCAGGTGAGAAAATTAAAGACAATTACAGGCAAGAAAAATCCAGGGAAGGCAATTGCTGGTGATTGTGGGCAAGGAAATAAAAGGCAAGGCAATTACAGACAAGGGAATTTCAGGCAAGGAAATTCCAGGTTAGTCAATTTTAGGCAAAACAATTCCAGGCAATTTTATGTAAGGGAATTTCAGGCAAGACATTTCCAGAATATTCTAGGTAGGGCAACTCCAGAAAAGGCAATTTTTTGACATTCCAGGCAAGGCAATTCCAGGCAAGGCAATTTCTGGCAAGGGATATTCCAGGCAAGGCAATTCCAGGCAAAACAGTTACAGGTAAGTCAATTTCAGGCAAAGCAATTTCAAGCAATTCCAGGCATGGCAATTTCAAACAAGAAAATTCCAGGCAATTTCAGTCAAGGCAATTCAAGGCAAGGCAATTTTAGGCAAGGCAATTTCAGGCAATTCCAGGCAAAGCAAATTAAGGCAAGAAAATTCCAGATAATTTCAGGCAAGTGAATTCTAGCAAGACAATTCCAGGCAATTCCAGAAAAAAAATTTCAGGCAAGGCAATTTCAGGCAAGGCAATTTCAGGCTATTCCAGGGTAGGCAATTTCAGGCCAATCCATCCAAGTCAATTTCAGGTAATCAGGCATTTCCAGAAAAGACGATTCCAGACAAAGAAACTCCAGAAATATCCAGGCAAAAAAATTCCAGGCACCCAGGCAATTCCAGACAATGAAGGCAAGGCACCAGGCAATTCCATACCAGGTCAATTTCCAGACAAGCAGCAGATTCAGAAAAATTAAAGGCAATCCCAGAAAAGGCAATTCCAGCCAAGGCAATTGCAGGCGATTACAGGCAAGGAAATTAAAGGCATGGCAATTCCAGACAAGGCAATTTTAGGCAAAACAATTTCAGGCAATTCCATGTAATGCAATTTTTGGCAAGACAATTCTAGGCAATTCTAGGTAAGACAATTCAAGGCAAGGCAATTCAGACAAGACAATTCCAGGAAGTGGAATTGAACTAAATTCCAGGCAAGACAATACCAGGCAAGGCAATTCCAGACAAGTAAATACAATGCAAGTCAATTTCAGGCAATTAAAGGCAATGCAATTCAGAGTAATTAAATTCCTAAAAGTCCCAAGCAAGGCAGTACCAGGGAAGGCAGTTTCAGGCAATCCCAAGCAAGGAAATTTCAGGAAAAGCAATTAAAGTCTATATCAGGAAAGGCAATTCCAGGCCATTTCAGGCAAGGCAATCCCAGGCCATTCGATTCAAGTCAATCCCAGGCAAAACAATTCCAGGTATTTTCAGGGAACGTGATTCCAGACAAGGAAACTACTGAAAAATCCAGGAAAGGTATTCTCATGTAAGGCAATTTCAGGCAATTGCAGGCAAAGGAATTTCAGGCAATTGAATACCATGTATGACCAGGCAAGTTAACTTCAGGCAAAGAAATTAAAGGCAATTCCAGGCAAGGCAAATCCAGGGAAGAAAATTACTGGCAATTCCAAGCAAGAAAATTTCAGGCAAGGCAATTCCAGTCAATTCCAGGCAAGACAATTCAAAGTAAAGCAATTCCTGGCAATTCCAGGCAAGGCAATACCAGGGAAAACAATTTCAGGCAATCCCAGGCAAGAAATTTTTTTAAAAAGCAATTAAAGTTTATTCCAAAAATGACAATTCCAGGCAAGGCAATTCCAGTATATTTCAAGCAGGGAAATTCCTGGCAAAGACATTTTAGGCAATTTCAGACAAGGCAATTTCAGGCAAAGGATTTCAAGAAAATTCCAGGCAAGGCAATATCAGACAAGGCAATTCCAGGCAAGGAAATTTCATGCAAGTCATTTCCAGGCAATCCCAGGCAAGGCAATTCAAAATAAGGCAATTCCTGGCAATTCCAGGCAAGGCAATACCAGGGAAGGCAATTCCAGGCAATTTCAGGCAAATAAATTTTAGGAAAGGAAATTAAAGTCTATTCCAGAAATGGCAATTCCAGGCAAGACAATTCCAGGCCATTCCAGGCAAGGCAATTCCAAGCCATTCAGTCCAAGCCAACTCTAGGGAAGGCAATTCCAGGCATTTACAGGCAAGTTATTTGAGGCTAGAGAACTCCAGAAAAATTCAAACAAGGTGTTTAAAGGCAAGGCAATTCCAGGAAATTTTAGACAAGACACTTCCAGGCAATTTCAAACAAGGCAATGTAAGGCAAGGCAATTCCAGGCAATTCAAGGAAGGGAGATTTCGAACAAGAGATTTTCAGGCAATTCCAGGCAAGGGAATTCCAGGCAAGACCATTCCAGGCAATTTCAAGCAAGGCAATTTTAGAAAAAGCAATTCCAGACAAAAAAAAATTCCAGGCAAGGCAATTTTAGGTAATTCCAGGCAAAGCAATTTTAAGCAAAACAATTCCAGTCAATTTCAGGCAAGGAAATTTAAGTCAAGGCAATACCATGCAGTTTCAATCAAGGCAATTTCAAGGAACGAAATTCTAAGCAATTCAAAATGGGGCAATTTCGGGCAAAAGATTTCCAGGCAATTTCAGGCAAGGCAATTCCAGGCAAAGAAATTTCAGAAAATTACAGGCAAGGCAATTCCATTCAAGGCAATTCCAGCCAATTCAAAACAAGGCAACTACAGGCAAGTCAATTCCAGGTAATTCCAGGCAAGGTGATTTAAAGTAAAGCAATTCTTTGCAATTCCAGGCAAGGCAATACCAGGGAAGGCAATCTCAGGCAATACCAGGCAAGGAAATTTTAGGAAAGGCAAATAAAATCTATTCCAGGCAAGGCAATTCCAGGCAAGGCTATTTCACACCATTCCAGGCAGGCAATTCCAGGCCATTCTATCCGAATCAACTCCAGGAATTTCCAGGAAAGGATATTCAAGGAGAAAAAACTTCAGAAAATTCCAGGCAAAAAAAATTCAGGAAAGGCAATTCCAAGCAATTGTAGGCAAGGCCATTCCATGCAATTGAATAGCAGGTATTTCCAGGTAAAATTATTCTGGGCAAGAAAATTAAAAACAATTCCAGGAAAGGCAATTCCAGGCCATTCCAAGCAAGGCAAATCTAGGCAAGGCCATTCCAGGCAATTTCAGACAAGGCAATTCCAGGCAGGATAATTCAAGGAAATTCCAGGCAAGGCAATGCAAGGCAAGAAAATTACAGGCAAGTAAATTCCAGGCAATTCCAGGCAAGGCGATTCAAAGTATGGCAATTCCTGGCAATTTCAGGCAAGGCAATTCCAGGGAAGGCAATTTCAGGCAATCCCAGGCAAAAAAAAAATTTCAAAAAAGGCAATTCCAAATAATTCCAGGCAATGTATTTTCAGGCAATTCCAGGCAAGGCAACTTCAGGCAATTCAAGGCAAGACAATTTAAGGCAAATCAATTCCAGGCAATTCCAATCAAGGTAATTTTAAGCAAGGCAATTCCAGGCAATTCAAGGCAAAGCGATTTTGGGCAAGAGATTTTAGGCAACTCCATAAAGAAAATTTCAGGCAAGACCATTCCTGGCAATTCCAAGCAAGAGAATTTCAGGAAATGCAATTCCAGACAATTCCATGCAAGAAAATTCCAGGCAAGGCAATTCCAGGCCATTCCAAGCAAGGCAAATCTAGGCAAGGCCATTCCAGGCAATTTCAGACAAGGCAATTCCAGGCAGGATAATTCAAGGAAATTCCAGGCAAGGCAATGCAAGGCAAGAAAATTACAGGCAAGTAAATTCCAGGCAATTCCAGGCAAGGCGATTCAAAGTATGGCAATTCCTGGCAATTTCAGGCAAGGCAATTCCAGGGAAGGCAATTTCAGGCAATCCCAGGCAAAAAAAAAATTTCAAAAAAGGCAATTCCAAATAATTCCAGGCAATGTATTTTCAGGCAATTCCAGGCAAGGCAACTTCAGGCAATTCAAGGCAAGACAATTTAAGGCAAATCAATTCCAGGCAATTCCAATCAAGGTAATTTTAAGCAAGGCAATTCCAGGCAATTCAAGGCAAAGCGATTTTGGGCAAGAGATTTTTAGGCAACTCCATAAAGAAAATTTCAGGCAAGACCATTCCTGGCAATTCCAAGCAAGAGAATTTCAGGAAATGCAATTCCAGACAATTCCATGCAAGAAAATTCCAGGCAAGGCAATTCCAGGCAATTCCAAGGAAAGCAATTTTAGGCAAGGCAATTCCAGGCAAATTCAGGCAAGGCAATTTAATTCAAGGCAATTCTGTGCAGTTCCAATCAAGGCAATTCCAAGGAACGCAATTGTAGGCTATTCAAGGTAGGGCAATTTTGGGCAAGAGATTTTCAGGCAATTTCAGGCAAGGCAACTCCAGGCAAAAAATTTCAGGCAATTTTAGGCAAGGCCATTCCAGGCAAGACAATTCCAAGCCACTCCTGGCAAGGCAATTTTATGTGAGGCAATTCCAGTCCATTACAAACAAGACAACTCCAGGCAAGTCAATTCCAGGCAAGGCAATTCAAAGTAAAACAATTCCTTGCAATTCCAGGCAAGGCAATACCACGGAAGGCAATCTCAGGCAATCCCAGGCAAGAAAATTACAGAGAAAACAAATAAAGTCTATTCTAGGAAAGGCAATTCCAGTCAAAGCTATTCCAGGCCATACCAGGCAGGCAATTTCAAATTATTCCATTTAAGTCAAATCCAGGCATTTCCAGGGAAGGCTATTCCAGGCAAGGAAACTCCTGAAAATCTCAGGCAAAGAAAACCCAAGCAAGACAATTCCAAGCAATTGCAGGCAAGGCCATTCAAGGCAATTGAATAGCAGGTATTTCCAGGCAAGGTAATTTTAGGCAAGAAAATTAAAGGCAATTCCAGGTCATTTGAAGCAAGGCAACTCTAGGCAAGGACATTCCAGGCAATTTCAGACAAGGCAATTCCAGGCAGGGGAATTCAAGAAATTTCCAGGCAAGGCAATACCAGGCAAGGCAATTCAAGACAAGGAAATTCCAGGCAAGTCAATTCCAGGCAATTTTAGTGAAGGCAATTTCAGGCAAGACAATTTCAGGCAATTTCAAGCAAAAAAATACCAGATAAGGCAACTCCAGGCAATAACAGGCAAAGCAATTCCAGGCACTTTCAATCAAGGCAATTCCAGGCAATTCCATGAAAGGCAATTATTTTGGGAAAGAAAAGGCAAGGCAATTATTCCAGGCAAGGCAAGGCAAATTAATTCCAGGCAAATCTAGGCAAGGCAATACCGGTCAATTTCCGGAAAGTCAATTCCACATAAGGCAATTCCAGGCAAGGCATTTTCTGGCAAGGCAATAACAGTCAAGGCAATTACATGGGACTCTAGGAAATTCCAGGCAAGGCAAGTCAAGGAAAGGCAATTTCACCCAAGGAAATTACAGGCCATGCAATTCCAGGTAAGGCAAGGCAAGGCAAAGCAACTCCAGGCCAGGCAATTTCAGGCAATGCAATTCCAGACTAAGCAAGGCTAGGCACGGCAATTCTATTCAAGGCAAATCCAAAAAGACCACTTCAGGCAAGGCAACTCCAGGCAAGTCAAGGCAAAAATGGCAATTCCAGGCAAGGCAATTTCAGGCAATTGCTGGCAAGGCAATTCCAGGCAAATGTGGGCAAGACAATTCTAGGCAAAAAAATTTCCAACAAGAAAATTCCAGGCAATTTCAAATAAGGAACTTCCCCATAAAAGAATTCAACACTATTCCAGGCAAGGCGATTTCAGGCAAAGTAATTCCAGGCAAGGCAATTCTAAGCATGGCAATTCCAGGCAATTCTAGGCAAGGCAATATCACAAAAGGCAATTCCAGGAAATTACAGGCAAGGAAATTGCAGGCAAAAAATTTCATGCAATTCAAGGCAAGGCAATTTCAGAAAAGGCAATTCCAGGCATTTTTAGGCAATACAATTTTAGGCGAGGCAATTCCAGGCAAGGCAATTCTGGACAAAGAAGCTCGAGTTGATTTCAGGCAAGGCAATTTAAGGAAACGCAATTCCAGGCAATTCCAGGCAAGACAATTCCAGAAAATTTCAGGAAAGTCAATTTCAGAAAATTCCAGGCAAGGCAATTTCAGGAAAAGCAATTCCAGGCAATTAGAGTCATGGCAACCTCAGGCAAGGCATTTCCAGGCAAATTCAGGTAATGCAATTTCAAAAATTTCACGCAAAGCAATTCCAGGTAAGGATATTCCAGCAATTCCAGGGAAGGCAATTCCTGGGAAGTCAATTTCAGGCAATTTCAGGCAAGGCAATTCTAGGCAATGCAATTCCAGAAAGTTTCAGTAAAGTCAGTTTCAAGCAAGGCATTTTCAGGCAAAGCAATTCCAGGCAATTCAATTCCAGTCAATTCCAGGAAAGACAATTTCTATCAAGGCAATTTCAAGCAACTCCATGTAAGGCAACTCCAAAAAATTGAATTCCAGGCAATTTCAGGCTTGGCAATTCCAAGCAAATTAATTCCAAAAATATTCCATGCAAATCAATTCCAAGGAAAGCAATTCCAGGCAATTCCAATAAAGGCAATTCCAGGCAAGGCGTTTTTAGGCAAGGCAATTCCAGACAATTTGATTTTATGCAAATCAATTCCAGACAAAAAATTTTACTCAAGGCCATTTTAGGCGATTGCAGGCAAGGCATTACCAGACAGGGCAATTCCAAGATATTCCAGGCAAGGCAATTCCAGGCAAGGCAATTCGATTCAAGGCAATTTCAGGCAATTTCAGACAAAACAATTCCAGGCAAGGCAATTTCAGGCAACTCCAGGCAATGCCATTTCAGGCCAGGCAATTCCAGGCAAGGCAATTTTAGGATATTCAAGGCAAGGCAATTTCTGGCAGGCAACTTGAAGCAATTCCAGGCAAGGTAATTCCAGGAAATTCCAGGCAAGGAAATTTCTGGGAAGGCAATTTGAAGCAATTCCAGGCAAAGTAATTCTAGGAAAGGGAATTCCAGGCAATTGTAGGCTTGGCAATTCCAGGCAAGTTCATTCCAGGAAATTACAGAAAATTCAATTCTAATCAAGGCAATTTTAGGTAATTCCAGGAAAGTTAATTCCTGGCAAGGCAATTTTAGGCAAGATTATTTCAGGCATTTCAGGGCAAGGTGAATTCAGGTAAGGCCATTCCAATCAAGGAAATTTTACACAAGACATTTTTAGGCGATTCCAGGCAAAGCAATTCCAGGCAATGCCAGGCAAGGCAATTAATTCAAGGCATTTACAGAAAATTCCAGGCAAGCCAATATTAGGTAAGGCATTTTCAGGCAATTCTACGCAAGGCAATTCCAGGCAAGAAAAATCCAAGCATTTCCAGGCAGGGCAACTCCAGGCAATTCCAATCATGGCAATTCCAGCCAACTCTATTATTCCAAGCAAGACAATGCTAAGAAACTTGAGGCAAAGCAAGGCAAGGCAAGAAAGGGAAAGGCAATTGCAATTGCAGGCTAAGCAAGGCAAGGCAAAACAATTTTAGGCAAGGCAATTTCATGCAATTCTACACAAGGCAATACCAGGCAATTCCAGGCAAGTCAATTTCATGGAAGGCAATCCCAAACAAAGCAACTCTGGGCAAGGCAATTCCAGGCAAGGCAATTGCAGTAAAAACAATTAAAGGCAACTCCAAGCAAGGCAATTTCATCAATTACAAGCAAAGCAGTTTCAGGCAAGGCAATTTCAGGTGAGACAATTCCAGACAAGGGAAATCCAGTAAAGAGAAGACAAGGAAAGGCAATTCCAGGCCAGGCAATTCCAGACAAGTCAAGGCAAAGCAAGACAATTTGAAACCAGCCTTTTCCAGGTAATGCAATTCCAGACATAGCAATTCGAGGTGAGGCAAGGCTAGGTAAAAAAATTCCAAGCAAGGCAATTTTAGGCAAAGCAGGCAAGTCAATTCCAGGCGGGGCAATTCCAGGCAATTCTATGCCAGAAAATTTCAGGCAATTCAATTACAGGCAATTTCATAAAAGGCAATACCAGCCAAGGCAATTCCAAGAAATTCCAGGCAAGGTAATTCCAGGCAAGGCATTTCCAGGAAACTGCAGGCAAAGCAATTCTAGTCAAAGCAATACAAGGCCATTTCAGGCAAGGAAAATCCTGGCAAAGCAATTTCAGGCATGACAATTCCAGGTAAGTTCAGGTGAGGCAATTCCAGAAAAACCAATTCCAGGCAACTTCAGACAAAGCATTTCCAGGCAAGACAATTTCAGGCAATGCAATTGCAGTCAATTTCAGGAAACACAATTTCAACCAAGGCAACTTCTGGCAATTCAAGGCAAGGCAATTACAAGCAAGAAAATTCCAGGCAATTCCAGGCAAGGCAATTTCATGCAAGGAAATTCCAGGCAAAACAACTCCACACAAGGCAATTCCAGGAAATTCCAGGCGAGGCAATACCAGGCAAGAAAATTACAGAAAATTTCACACATAGAAATTTTAGGTAAGGCAATTCCAGGCAATTCCAGGCAAGGCAATTCCAGGCAAAACAATTTTAGGTGGGACAATTCCAGGCAATACCAGGCAAGGCAATTCCAGGCATGGCAAATCCAGGTGATTCCAGGCAAGACAATTCCTGGCAAGGCAATTCCAGGCAATTCTAGGAAAGGCAACTGATAAAAAGGCAATTGCAGACAATTCCAGGCAAGGAAATTCCAGAAAGTTTAATTCTACACAAGAGAATTTCAGGCAATTACAAGAAAGCTAATTTTAGGAAAGTCCAGGCAATTTATTTTCAAGCAAGGCAATTCCAGGAGAGTTCTCCTTACAGCATATGCTCCCATTCACTGACAAATGTCCAAACGCAGCTCTTCCCAAAAACGTGTTTCTAACTCCAGATTCTAACGGGAGATTTCACTCACTTAGCTGAACAAACGCACAGCAGAGCAGATTGAAGGATACGTTTCTTCTGTGTTTTAGGCAGAGTTTTACTGCTATTTTGTTACATGCGGGAATAGTGCTGGAAATGCCTGTTTTGAGATCTCTGCACAGAAAGCGTTTCCAGACTTTCCCTTCAAAACAGGAGTTTAACTCTGTAAGTTGAATGCACACATTGAAGACCGTTTTGTTAGGTAGCTCCGTTTTGGTTTTAGAAGCAGAGAGTTCTCCTTACAGCATATACTCCCATTCACTGAGAAATGTCCAAACGCAGCTCTTCCCAAAAACGTGTTTCTAACTCCAGATTCTAACGGGAGATTTCACTCACTTAGCTGAACAAGCGCACAGCAGAGCAGATTGAAGGATCCGTTTCTTCTGTGTTTTAGGCACAGTTTTACTGCTATGTCGTTATATCACGGAATAGTGCTGGAAATGCCTGTTTTGAGATCACTCCACAGAAAGCATTTCCAGA
>CM038400.1:142878469-143044785 GCA_021498475.1 Saguinus midas | reverse complement strand
TGGACTGGTCATGGTGGCTCTTTCTTACAGTCTCATCAAATGGAGAGGCCATCGTGGGTGGATCACCTGAGGTGAGGATTCCACAACCAGCCTGGACACCATGGTGAAAACTCGTCTGTACTACTAAAAAAATTACCTGGGTGTGGTGGTGGGCACGTGTGATCTCAGCTGCCCAGGAGACTGAGGCATCAGAATCACCTGAACCTGAAAGGCATCAGCCATCACACCCAGGCAGAAATTTATTAGTAGTGAACTGTGGGTCTTGCATAAATCAAAATGAACACTTTTATTCTGTAGCATTTGCAATTAAGTGACTATTCTTACAATTCATTATAGTAAAGATTTATTGGAAAGGTGATGATACCAATCTAAAAAAGAAAACAATTCCTATTCATTACACCCACTGATTTTAATAGGTACTTGGTTTTGCTCTTTTCCATCATAGACTACCTTCTTGGTAACCATAGTGCAGTGGGATTCAGAGACTGGAGGACCATTTTGGTTGCAGAAATATTTATTTTAGGGGTACACTTGCCCAGCTCAGACTTGTGTCCAAAATGACTGAGCATTAGACTAAGGAGACAGGCTTTCTTCTATACTTTTCAGAACAAGAAACTACAAAACAGAAAGTAAGAGTTAAAGAAATGGTTATAAAGGCAGTTAATCGCTGTTCCACAGGGTAAACAGGGAAGTACAGAACTCTTAAGGAATGTTGAGAATAGATATGATTAAGGTTCAGCAGAAAGTATGAGAGGTGTAGAGGCAGTTAATATTTCTTCTTCCCTTGGGCTCTGTTGTTGTTGTTGCCTTGCTAGAGTTATTTAAAAAGCCAATGAAATTTTAGGCAAGGCAATTCCAGATAGAGATATTCCAGGCTAGGCATGGCAAAGCAATGCAGAAAAATTGCCAGCAAGGCATGGAAGTTCCAAGCAAGGCAATTTCAAGCAAGGTAAAGCAAGGCAATTCCAGACAAGGTATTTCCAGGCAAGGCACAAAAAGGCAATTTGAGGTAAGTCAATTCCAGTCAAGGCAAGGTAAGGCAAGGCAATGCAATTCTAGGCAAAGCAATTGCGGATAAGGCAAAGCAATGCAAAGTAAGGCAATTCCAGGAAAGGCAATTTTTGGCAATAGAAGGCAGGGTAATTCCAGGCAAAGCAATTCCAGTCAAGGCAAGTTAAGTAAACGCAAGGCAAGACAATTCAAAGCAAGGCAATTACACGCGAGGAAAGGCAAGGCAAGCGAATTTGAAACAAGGCAACTACAGTCAAGACAAAGCAAAACAAGGCAATTCCACACAAGGCTATTCCAAGGATGGCAAGGCAGGGAAATTCCAGGCAAGGAAAATCAAGGAAAAGCAAGGCAAGGCAGTGCAATGCAAGGGAATTCCAAGCAAGGAAATTTCAGGCAAGGCAAGACAAACTAGGCAAGAAAATTCCAGGCTAGGCAAGGGAAGGCAGCGCCATTTTAGGCAAGGCAATTTCAGGCAAGGCAAGGCAATTCCAGGCAAGGCAATTCCAGGCAAGACAGGGAAAAGCAATGTAGAATAATTACAGGCATGGCTCTTTTAGGCAAGGCAAGGAAAGACAATTTAAGGAAAGTCAATTTTAGGCACAGAAAGGCAAGGCAAGGCAATTTTAGGCAACATAAAAAAATGCAAAGCAAGTTAAGGCAATTCAAGGCAAGACAATTTCAGGCAAGGCAATCCCATTGAAGTAAAGGAAAGGCAATGCAAGGATATTCTGGTAACATCAATTCCAGGCAAGGCAAAGCAAGGTAATTCCAAGCAAGGCAAGACAAGGCAAGGCAGTGCAATTCCAGGCAGGAAAATTTCAGGCAAGGTAATGCAAGGCAGGTCAGTTCTGGGCAAGAAAAGGCAACGCGATTATAGGCAAGGCAATTCCAGGCGAGGCAAGGCAAGTCAAGGCAAAGCAATTCCAGGCAAGGCAATTCAAGGCTAGGAAAACAAGGCAATGCAAAACATTACGGGCAAGGCAAGGCATTAGCAGGAAAGGCAAGGCAAAAAAAGTCAAGGCAAGAAAAGACAAGACAATTCCAGGCAAGGCAATTCCAGGCAAAGCATGAAAAGGCAAGTCAAGGCAAGACAAGGCAAATCAAGGCAAGGCAGTTACACACAAGGCAAGGCAACGAAATTCCAGGCTAGGCAATTGCATAAAAGGCAAATTGAGGCAAGGCAAAGCATGACAAGGCAATTCCAGGCAAGGCAATTTTACGTAAGGCAAGGCAGGGCAATTTCAGGAAAGGCAAGTCAAGTCAAGGCAAGGCAATTCCAGGCAAGAAAATTACTGGCAAGTCAAGTGAATGCAAGGCAACTCCAGACAAGTAAATTTCAGGTAAGGCTAGGCAACAAAATTGCAGGCAAGGTAAATGAAGGCAAGACAATTCAAGGCATGGCAATTCCAGGCATGGCAAGGCAAGTCAGGGCAATTGCAGGCACTGCAATTTAAGGCAAGGCAGGACACGAATGGGCAATTTTAGTCAGAGCAATAAAAGACAATGCAAGGGAAAACAAGACAATTATAGGCAAGAAAATTCCAGGCAAGGCAAGGCAAACCAATGCAAAAAATTTCAAAGAGGGCAATTCCAGGCTGGAAAACGGAAGGCAATACAAAAATATTTCAGGCAAGACAAGGCAATACCACGCAAGGCAAAGAAAGTCAAGGCAAGGAAAGGCAAGGCAATTTCATGCAGGGAAATTCTAGGCAAGGCAAGGCAAGGAAAGGCAATTCCAGGCTAGGCAATTGCAAAAAAGGAAATTCCAGGCAAGGCAAGTCAAGACAAGGCAATTCCAGGCAAGGCAATTTCATGTAAGTCAAGGTGGGGCAATTCCAGGAAAGAAAATTTCAGGCAAGGCAAGGCAACACAATTCCAGTAATTGCAACTCAAGGCAAGGCAAGGCATAGGCAATTTCAGGCAAGGCAAGGCAAGGCAATTCCAGGAAAGACAATTTCAGGCAAGGCCAAATAAGTCGAGGCAATTCCAGGCAAGGCAAAGCAAGGCAATTCCAGGCAAGAAAATTTCTGGCAAGGAACTCAATGCAAGGAAATTACAGGCAAGTAAATTTTAGGCAAGTCTAGGAAAGAAAATTTCAGGCAAGGTAAATGCAGGCAAGGTAAGGAAATTCCAGGTATGGCAAGGCAAAGCAGGGCAATTGCAGGCAGGGCAATTTTAGGCAAGGCAAGGCAAGGCAGGGAAATTTCAGGCAGGGCAATTTCAGACAATGCAGGGCAAGGCAATACAATACTAGGCAAAACAATTTCAGGCAAGGCAAGGCAAGCCAAAGCAAGGCAATTACAGACAGGGAAATTCCAGGATAGGCAAGGAAAAGCAATCCAAGAAAATTCTCAGCAAAACAAAAAGTTCCAGGCAAGAGAATTCAAGGAAAGGCAAAACAAGGCAAGGCAGCCAAACTCCAGGCAAGGCAATTCGAGGCAATGTAAGGCAAAGCAAGGCATGACAATTTCAGGAAAGGCAAAACAAGGCAAGGCAGATCAATTTTCAGGCAAGGCAATTCGAGGTAAGAATAGGCAAGGCAAAGCAGGGCAATTCTAGGCAAAGCAATTTGAGGCAAGGCAAGGCAGTGAAATTCCAAGCAACATAATACAAGGCAAGGCAAATAAGAGCAATTTTAGGGAAAATGATTTCAGGCAAAGCAAGGCAAGGCAACTCAAGGCAAAGCAAGCAAGACAAGACAAGGCAAGGCAATTCCAGAAAAGGAAATTTTAGGCAACACAAGGAAAGGCAATTTCAGGCAAGGCAAGGTAAGGCAAGGCAATGCAACTATATGCAAGGCAATTCCAAGCAAGGCAAGGCAATGCAAGGCAAGGCAATTTCTGACAAGACAATTCTTGGCAATGTAAGGCAAGGCAATTTCAGGCAAGGCAACTACTGGAAAGGCAACTCCAGGCAAGACAAATGAAGACAATGCAGGAAACGTTATTTCCAGAAGGGCAATTCCAGCTAAGGTAAGGCAAGACAATTCCAGCCAAGCAATTCCAGTCAAGGCAAAGCAAGGCAATGTAAGGCAAAGCAATTTTAGGCAAGGCAATGCAGGTGAGGAAAGGCAAGACAAGGCAATTCCAGTCAAGGCAAGGCAAGACAAGGCAATTTCCAAAAAGGAAAGACAAGGCAGAGCAATTTCAGGCAGGGACATTTAAGGCAAGTCAGGGCAATTCCAGGCAGGGCAAACCCGAAAAAGGCAAGGCAAGGCAGTTCTAGGCAAGGCAATTAGAGGCAAGGCAAGACAAGTCAAGGCAATACCAGACAAGGTAATTCCAGGCTAGGCAAGAAAATGCAATTCTAGGCAAGGCAAGGAAAGGCAATTTGAAACAAGGCAACTCCAGTCAAGGCAAGGCAAGACAAGGCAATTCTACACAAGGCTATTACAGGGAAGGCAAGGCAGGGCAATTACAGGTAAGAAAAAGCAAGGGAAGGCAAGACAATGCAATGCAAGGCAATTCCAAGCAAGGAAATTCCAGGCAAAGCAAGATAAGTTAATTGAAGGCTAGGCAAAGCAAGGGAAGGGAACACAGCATAATTCTTGGCAAGACAATTCCAGGCGAGGCAGGGCAAGGCAATGTAGGGCAATTCTAGGCAAGGCTCTTTTAGGCAAAGCAAGGCAATTTCAGGAAAGTCAATTTTAGGCACAGCAAGGCAGTGCAGACAAGGCAAGGCAAGGCAAAAAGAGACAATTTCAGGCAACGCAATTCCAGTGAAGGCAAGGCAAGGCAATTCCAGGCTAGAAAATACCAGTCAAGGCAAGGCAAGGCAACCCAAGACAAGGCAAGGCAGTTCAATTCAAGGCAATTGAATTGCCCATGCAAGAAAAGGCAAGGCAATGCAAGGCAATTGTGGAAAAGTTAACTCCAGGCAACGCAAGGCAAGGCAAAACCAGGCAAGGCAACACAAGGCAAGGCAATTCCAGGCAAGACAAGGCAAGACAAGGCAAGGCAATTCCAGACAAGGGAATCCCAAGAAAGGCAAGGAAAGGTAATTCAAGGCAAGGAAATCTCAGGGAAGGCAAGGTAAGGCAATGCAATGCAATTTTAGGCAAGGCAATTCCAGGCAAGGCAAGGCAGTGTAAGGCAAGGCAAATCCAGTAAAGGCAAGGTAAGACAACACAAGGCAAGGCAATTCTAGGCAAGGCAATTCCAGACGAGGAAAGTCAAGGCAAGGCATTTCTAAACAAGGCAACTCTAGTCAAAGCAACATATGATAAGACAATTCCATGCAAGGCTATTACAGGGAAGGCAAGGCAGGGGAATTCCAGGCAGGGCTTTTTTAGGTAAGGCAAAACAAGGCAATTTCATAAAAGTCAATTTTAGGCACGACAAGGCAAGGTAAGGCATGGCAAGGCGTGTCAATTCCAGGCAAGACAATTCCAGGCAAGACAATTCCAGGCAAGGAAAGACAAGGCAATTTCAGGATAGGTAATTCCAGGCAAGGCAAGGTAACGCATGGCAAGCTAAGGCAATTCCAGGCAAGGCAATTGCAGGAACGACAATTACTGGTAAGACAATCCCATGAAAAGAACAGAAAGGCAATGCAAGGTAATTTTGGGAGTATCAATTGCAGGCAAGGAAAAACAAGGCAATTCAAGGCAAGGCAAGTTAAGGCAAGCCAGTGCAATTCCAGGCAGAAAAATTTCAGGCAAGGTAATGCAAGGCAGGTTAGTTCTGACAAGGCAAGGCAAGGCGATTATAGGCAAGGCAATTCCAGGCAAGGCAAGGCAAGCCAAGGCAAAACAATTCCAGGCAGGGCAATTGCAGACTAGGAAAAGCAAGGCAATGCAAAAAAAATCCAAGCAAAACAAGGCAAGGCAAGAATAAACAAGGCAAATAAAGTGAAGTCAAGGAAAGGAAAGGCAATTCCAGGCATGGCAATTCTAGGCAAAGCAAGAAAAATCAAGGCAAGGCAAGGCAAGACAAGGAAAGACAATGCTAATCCTGGCAAGGCAGTCCTAGGCAAGGCAAGGGAAAGCAAAGCAAGGCAGTTCCAGGGTAGGCAATTGCAGAAAAGGCAATTCAAAACAAGGCAAGGCAAAACAGTGCAATTTCAGGCAAGGCAATTTTATGTAAGGAAAGGCAGGTAATTCCAGGCAAGGCAAAACAAGGCAATACCAGGCTAGGCAATTCCAGGCAAGGCAAGGCAAGGCATGGCAATTCCAGGCAATGCCAGGAAAGTCAACGCAATTCCATGTATGGCAAGACAAGGCAAGGCAAGGCAAGGCAATTCCAGGCAAGAAAATTTTTGGCAAGCCAAGTCAGTGTAAGGCAATTTAAGGCAAGTAAATTTCAGGCTAATCTAGGCAAGAAAATTGCAGGCAAGGCAAATCCAGGCAAGGAAAGTTAAGGCAAGGCAATTCCAGGCAGTGAAAGGCAAGGCAGGGCAATTGCAAGCAGGAAAATTTCAGGCAAAGCAAGGCAAGACAGCGCAATTACAGGCAGGCCAATTCCAGGAAATGCAAGGCAAGGCAAGACAATTCTAGGCAACGCAATTCCAGGAATGGCAAGGCAAGCAAAACCAAGGCAATTCCAGACAAAAAAATTCTAGGCTAGGCAAGAAAAGGCAATGCAAGAAAATTCCCATCAAGGCAATAAACTTCAGGCAAGGAAATTCAAGGCAAGGCAAAACAAGTAAGGCATGTGAATTCCAGGCAAGGCAATTTAAGGTAAAAAAAGGCAAGGCAAAGAAGGGCAATTCCAAGCAAGGCAATTCGAGGCAAGGCAAGGTAAGGCAAGGCAATTCCAGGCAATTCCAGGCAAGGCAGGGCAATTGCAAGCAGGGAAATTTCAGGCAAAGCAAGGCAAGGCAGGGCAATTACAGGCAGGCCAATTCCAGGAAACACAAGGCAAGGCAAGACAATTCTAGGCAAGGCAATTCCAGGAATGGCAAGGCAAGCAAAAACAAGGCAATTCCAGACAAGAAAATTCTAGGCTACGCAAGAAAAGGCAATGCAAGAAAATTTCCAGCAAGGCAAAAAACTCCAGGCAAGGAAATTCAAGGCAAGGCAAAACAAGTAAGGCATGCCAATTCCAGGCAAAACAATTCGAGGTAAAAAAATAAGGCAAGGCAAAGAAGGGCAATTCAAAGAAGGCAATTCGAGGCAAAACAAGGCAAGACAAAAAACGGCAATTGCAGGCAAGGCGATTTCAGGCAAGGCAATACCAGGCAAGGCAAGAGAAGACGAGGCAAGGCAATTCCAGAGAAGGAAATTCCAGGCAAGGCAAGGAAAGGCAATTTCAGACAAATCAATTTTTGGCAAGGTAATGCAATTCTAGGCAAGGTAAGGCAATTCAAGGCAAGGCAATTTGAGGCAAGGAAATTTCTGGCAATTTCAGGCGAGGCAATTGCCAAAAAGGCAATTTCAGGAAAGGCAAGGCAAGACAAGGCAGGAAAAAGTATTTCCTGGCAAGGCAATTCCAGCTAAGGCAAGACAATTTTAGGCAAGTCAGTCTGAAGTAGACTCTTGACTATTTCCCAAGGGTGTATTATACACGGAGACCCTGAATGAGTGATTATATAAAATAAACTCACTGAATGAAACACATGGGGAATAGTCAGAGTCCATGCCATATGGCCACTCAATCAGAGCATTACTGAATAATTCACACCTGGGAAATAGGATTCCTTTTCATATGACCACTGATTGAGAGCCTCATTGAATAATGTACACCCAGATATTAATCAGGAGACTATGTCATATGAACATTCCTTCAGAGCCTCAGTGAATAATACAGACCTAGGGAATACTCAGGAGTCTATTACATAGGCCCTCTCATTCAAAGCCTCACTGAACAATGCACACCTGTTGGGTAGTCAGGAGTCTATTTCATATGGCCACTCATTCAGCACATCACTGAATGATACACACGTGGGGAATATTCAGGGTTCTATTTAATATGAACACCCATTATGATCCTCACTGAATTACGTATGCCTTGGAATCCTGAGAAGACTATTTCATATGGCCACTCATTCAGCACGTCACTGAATGATACACACGTGGGGAATATTCAGGATTCTATTTAATATGAACACCCATTATGAGCCTCACTGAATTATGTATGCCTTGGAATCCTGAGAAGTCTATTTCTTATCAAACCCCTTTCTGAGTTTAACAAAAATTTAACACATGAGGAATTGTAAGGTGTTAATTTCGTATGACCCCTCCTTCAGAGCCTCATTGAATAATGTACACCTAAAGGAAAATTTGGAGTCTCATTCACATGGCCATTCATTCATAGCATCAGTAGAGAATGCACACCTGTAGAGTGGCCAGGAATCTATATATTTTGGCCACACATTGAGAACATCAGTGAATAATATACACCTGTGGTATAGCCAGGAGGCTATTTCATAATATCCCTCATAAAGTGGCTGAGTGAATAATACACACCTGGGGAATATTCAGGAATCGAATGTATATTGCCACTTATTCAGAGCCTCAGTGAATAAGAAACACCTGTGACACACTCAGGAGTCTATTTCATATGGAAACTCTTTCAGAGCCTCCCTGAATAATACACACATTGGGGAGAGTCAGGAATCTGTTTCTTTCTTTTTTTGTATTAAATTTTTATTGCATTATAAGTTTTGGGGTACATGTGCAGAACGAGCGAGATAGTTGCATAGGTACACACATGGCAGAGTGTTTTGCAGCCTTCCTCCCCTTCACCCACACTTGGCATTAATCCCCAGGCTATCCCTCCCCAGCTCCCCAAGCTGTCCCTCCCCCATTCCCCCAAAAGACTCCAGTGTGTTGTAGACCCCCTCTCTCTGTCCATGTGTTCTCATTTTTCTGACCCACCTATGAGTGAGTATATGCGGTATTTCTTTTGCTGTTCTTGTGTCAGTTTGCTGAGAATGATGTTCTCCAGATTCATCCATGTCCTTACAAAGGACACAAACTCATCATTTTTGATTGCTGCATAATATTCCATGGTGTATATGTGCCACATTTCTTCCAGTCCAGTCTATCATCGTTAGGCATTTGGGTTGGTTCCAGTTCTTTGCTATTGTAAGCAGTGCTGCAATGAACATTCGTGTGCATGTGTCCTCATAGTAGAACGATTTATAGTCCTTTGGATATATACCCAATAATGAGATTGCTGGATCAAATGGAATTTCTATTTCTAGGTCCTTGAGGAATCGCCACACCGTCTTCCACAATGGTTGAACTAATTTACACTCCCACCAACAGTGTAAGAGTGTTCCTATTTCTCCACATTCTCTCCAGCATCTGCTGTCTCCAGATTTTTTAATGATCGCCATTCTAACTGGCGTGAGATCGTATTTAATGAGGTTTTGATTTGCATCTCTCTAATGACCAGTGATGATGAGCATTTTTTCATGTGTTTATTGGCCTCATGTATGTCTTCTTTTGATAAATGTCTGTTCATATCCTTTGCCCATTTTTGAATGGGCTCGTTTGTTTTTTACCTGTAAATCTGTTTGAGTTCTTTGTAAATTTTGGCTATCAGCCCTTTCTCAGATGTGTAAACTGCAAAAATTTTTTCCCATTCTGATGGTTGCCGATTCACTCTAGTGACTGTTTCTTTAGCCATGCCAGAAGCTGTGGAGTTTGATTAGGTTCCATTTGTCTATTTTGACTTTTGTTGCCAATGCTTTTGGTGTTTTGTTCATGAAGTTCTTGCCTATTCCTATGTCCTGAATGGTTTTGCCTAGATTTTCTTCTAGGGTTTTTATGGTGTCAGGTCCCATGTTTAAGTCTTTAATCCATCTGGAGTTAATTTTAGTGTAAGGTGTCAGGAAGGGGTCCAGTTTCTGCTTTCTTCACGTGGCTAGCCAGTTTTCCCAACACCATTTATTAAATAGGAAATCATTTCCCCATTGCTTGTTTTTGTCTGGTTTATCAAAGATTATATGGTTGCAGATATGTTGTGTTGCCTCTGATGCTTCTGTTCTGTTCCATTGGTCTATATCTCTGTTTTGGTACCAGTACCATGCTGTTTTGATTACTGTAGCCTTGTAGTATAGTTTGAAGTCTGGTAGTGTGATGCCTCCGCTGTGTTCTTTTGCTTAGAATTGACTTGGCTATGCGGGCTCTTTTGGTTCCATATGAAATTCATGGTGGTTTTTCCAGTTCTGTGAAGAAATTCAATGGTAGTTTGATGGGGATAGCATTGATTGTGTAAATTACTTTGGGCAGTATAGCCATTTTCACGATATTGATTCTTCCTAACCACGAACATGGAATGTTTCTCCATCTGTTTGTGTCCTCTTATTTCGTTGAGCAGTGGTTTGTAGTTTTCCTTAAAGAGGTCCCTTACATTCCTTGTAAGTTGTATTCCTAGGTATTTTATTTTCTTTGTAGCAATTGTGAATGGCAGTTCGTTCTTGATTTGGTTCTCTTTAAGTCTGTTATTGGTGTATAGGAATGCTTGTGATTTTTGCACATTGATTTTATATCCTGAGACTTTGCTGAAGTTGCTTATCAGTTTCAGGAGCTTTTGGGCTGAGGTGATGGGGTCTTCTAGGTATACTATCATGTCGTCTGCAAATAGAGACAATTTGGCTTCCACCTTTCCTATTTGAATACACTTTATTTCTTTTTCTTGTCTGGTTTATCAAAGATTATATGGTTGCAGATATGTTGTGTTGCCTCTGATGCTTCTGTTCTGTTCCATTGGTCTATATCTCTGTTTTGGTACCAGTACCATGCTGTTTTGATTACTGTAGCCTTGTAGTATAGTTTGAAGTCTGGTAGTGTGATGCCTCCCGCTGTGTTCTTTTTGCTTAGAATTGACTTGGCTATGCGGGCTCTCTTTTGGTTCGATATGAAGTTCATGGTGTAGTTTTTCAGTTCTGTGAAGAAATTCAATGGTAGTTTGATGGGGATAGCATTGATCATGTAAATTACTTTGGGCAGTATAGCCGTTTTCACGATATTGATTCGTCCTAACCACGAACATGGAATGTTTCTCCATCTGTTTGTGTCCTCTCTTATATCATTGAGCAGTGGTTTGTAGTTTTCCTTAAAAAGGTCCCTTACATTCCTTGTAAGATGTATTCCTAGGTATTTTATTTTTTTTGTAGCAATTGTGAATGGCAGTTCGTTCTTGATTTTGTTCTCTTTAAATATGTTATTGGTGTATAAAAATGCTTGTGATTTTTGCTCATTGATTTTATATCCTGAGACTTTGCTGAAGTTGCTTATCAGTTTCCGTAGCTTTTGGGCTGAGGTCATGGGGTCTTCTAGGTATACTATTATGTCGTCTGCAAATAGAGACAATTTGGCTTCCACCTTTCCTATTTGAATACACTTTATTTCTTTTTCTTGCCTGATTGCTCTGGCTAGAACTTCCAGTACTATGTTGAATAGGAGTGGGGAGAGAGGGCATCCTTGTCTAATGCCGGATTTCAGTGGAAATGCTTCCAATTTTTGCCCATTCAGTATGATATTGGCTGTTAGTTTGTCATAAATCGCTTTTATTACTTTGAGATATGTTCCAGTAATATCAAGACTATTGAGGGTTTTTAGCATAAAGAGCTGTTGAATTTTGTCAAATGCCTTCTCTGCGTCAATTGAGATAATCATGTGGTTTTTATTTTTTGCTTCTGTTTATGTGGTGAATTACATTTATAGACTTGCGTATGTTGAACCAGCCTTGCATCCCCCGGATGAATCCTACTTGATCATGATGGATAAGTTTTTCAATGTGCTGTTGCAATCGGTTTGCCAGTATGTTATTGAAGATTTTTGTATCTATGTTAATCATGGATATTGGCCTGAAGTTTTCTTTTCATGTTGAGTCTCTGCCGGGTTTTGGTATCAGGATGATGTTGGTCTCATAAAATGATTTGGGAAGGGTTCCCTCTTTTTGAATTATTTGGAATAGTTTCAGAAGGAATGGTACCAGCTCCTCGTTGTGTGTCTGGTAGAATTTGGCTGTGAACCCAGCTGGACCTGGGCTTTTTTTGTGTGTGGTAGGCTCTTAATTCCTGCCTCAACTTCACACCTTGTTATTGGTCTATTCATAGTTTCGGCTTTCTTTTGGTTTAGACTTGGGAGGACACAGGCATCCAGGAATTTATCCATTTCTTCCTGGTTTACTAGTTTTTGTGCATAGAGTTGTTTGTAGTATTCTCTGATGATGGTTTGCATTTCTGTTCAATCTGTGGTGATTTCCCCATTATCGTTTTTTATTGCATCTATTTCATTATTCTCTCTTTTCTTTTTTATCAGTCTGGCCAGTGGTCTATTTTGTTAATGTTTATGAAACCCCAGCTCTTGGATTTATTGATTTTTTAAAGGGTTTTTCTTGTCTCTATCTCCTTCATTTCTGCTCTGATCTTAGTTATTTTTGTCTTCGGCTAGGTTTTGAGCTTTTTTGATCTTGCTCCTCTAGCTCTTTCAATTTTGATGATAGAGTGTCCATTTTGGATCTCTCTACTCTTCTCATGTGGGCACTTATTGCTGTATATTTCCCTCTACAGACTGCTTTAAATGTGTCTCAGAGATTCTTGTACGTTGTGTCTTCATTCTCATTGGTTTCAAAGAACTTTATTTCTGTCTTCATTTCATTGTTTATCCAATCAACATTCAAGAGCCAGTTGTTCAGTTTCCATGAAGCTGTGCGGTTCTGAGTTATTTTCTGAATTCTGAATTCCAACTTGATTGCACTCTGGTCTGAGAGACTGTTTGTTATGATTTCAGTTGTTTTGCATTTGATGAGGAGTGCTTTACTTTCAATTATGTGGTCAATTTTGGAGTAGATGTGATGTCGTGCTAAGAAGCATGTATATTCTGTGGATTTGGGGTGGAGAGTTCGGTAAATGTCTCTCAGGTTTGCTTGTTGCAGGTCTGAGTTCAAGTCCTGGATATTCTTGTTAATTTTCTGTCTGGTTGATCTGTCTGCTATTGACAGTGGAGTGTTAAAGTCTCCCACTATTATTGTGTGGGAGTCTAAGTCTCTTTGTAAGTAATTAAGAACTTGCCTTATATTTCTGGATGCTCCTGCATTGGTTCCATATATATTTAGAATAGTTATCTCTTTTTGTTGTATTGATCCTTTTACCATTACATAATGACCTTCTTTGTCTCTTTTGATCTTTGTTGCTTTAACGTCTATTTTATCAGAGATGAGAATTGCAGCTACTGCTTTTTTTTGCTCTCCATTTGCTTGGTAAATCTTCCTCCATCTCTTTATTTTGAGCTTTTGTGTATTCTTGCGTGTGAGGTGGGTTTCCTGGATACAGCACACTGATGAGTTTTGGTTTTTTATCCAATTTGCAGTCTGTGTTTTTTTATTGGTGTATTGAGCCCATTTACATTTAGGGTTAATATTGTTAGGTGTGAATTTGATACTGCCATTTTGATGCTAGCTGGCTGTTTTGCCCATTGGTTCATGTAGATTCTTCATTTTGTCGATGCTCTTTAGCATTTGGTATGCTTTTAGGATAGCTGGTACTGGTTGTTTCTTTCTATGTGTAGTGCTTCTTTCAGGAGTGCTTGTAAAGCAGGCCTAGTGGTGACCAAATCTCTGAGTACTTGCTTGTTCTTGAAGGATTTTATTTTTCCTTCACTTGTGATTCTCAGTTTGGCTGGATATAAAATTCTGGGTTGAAAGTTCTTTTCTTTAAGGATGTTGAATATTGGCCCCCACTCTCTTCTGGCTTGTAGGGTCTCTGCCAAGAGATCTGCTGTGAGTCTGATGGGCTTCCCTTTGTGGGTGACCTGACATCTCTCTCTGGCTGCCCTTAGTATTTTCTCCTTCGTTTCAACCCTGGTGAATCTGACGATTATGTGCCTTGGGGTTGCTCTTCTTGTGGAGTATCTTTGTGGTGTTCTGTGTATTTCCTGGAGTTGAGTATTGACCTGTCTCGCTAGGTTGGGCAAATTTCCCTAGATAATATCCTGAAGAGTATTTTCCAGCTTGGATTCATGCTCTTCATCACATTCTGGTACACCTATTAAATGTAGGTTGTCTCTCTTCACATAGTCCCACATTTCTTAGAGATTTGTTCATTTCTTTTTGTGCTTTTTTCTTTAATCTTGGTTTTTTATTTTATGTCATTAAGTTGATCTTCAACTTCTGATATTCTTTCTTCTGCTTGGTGAATTCGGCTTTTGAAACTTGTGCATGCTTTGCGAAGTTCTCGTGTTTTTCAGCTTTTTCAATTCATTCGTATTCCTCTCTAAGTTGTCCTTTCTTGTTATCAGTTCCTCGAATCTTTTTTCAAATCTTTTTTTCAAGGTTCTTAGTTTCTGTGCACTGATTTAGAACATGTTCTTTTAGCTCACTGAAGTTTCTCATTATCCACTTTCTGAAGTCTGATTCCATTATTTCATCACACTCATTCTCTGTCCAGCTTTGTTCCCTTGCTGGTGAGGAATTTTGGTCCTTTGTAGGGAGTGAGGTGTTTTGGTTTCGGGTGTTTTCTTCCTTTTTGCGCTGGTTTCTTCCCATCTTTATGGATTTATTCACCTGTCGTCTTAGTTGCTAATTTTTCAATTGGGTCTCTGTGTGGACGCCCAGATTTCTGTTGATGAAGTATTTCTCTTACTTAGTTTTTTTCTAATGGTCTAACCCATGTGCTGTACGAGTGTTGAGGTCCACTCCAGGCCCTGCTTTTCTGGGGTACACCTGTAGCAGCCTCTGTGCCTTCACCAAGAGCTGCAATTACGAGTCGCCTCTATGACGCCATCTTGGAAATTCAGCCTAGGAATCTGTTTCTTATGGCCACTCACTGAGACTCCCAGGGAATAGTGCACACTTGGGGAATTTTCAGGAGTCTACTTCATATGGCAACTCATACAGAACCTCTGTGAATAACACACACCTCGAAAATAGTCAAAACTGTATTTCAATTAAGCACACACTAACAGGCTTAGTGAATTTTACACAAGTGGGGAAGGATCAGAAGTCAATTTCATCTGACCTCTCACTTAGAGTGTCATTGAATAATGTGCTCCTGTGGAATAGTCAGGAGCCTAAATAATATAGCTACCCTTTCAGAGCCTCTCTGAATAATATGCACCTTGGGGATATTTAGGTGTCTATTTCATATTATCACTGATTCAATGCCTTAGTATATAATGCATACCTGGGGACTACTCAGCAATCTATTTCATATGTCCACTCATTTCTCACCTCAGTGAATATTACACACCAGGGGAATATTCAGGATTCTATTTCTTATTAACTCTCATTCAGACCTCCTCTGAATAATGCACACTATTGAAATAGTGAGGATTCTGTTTCATATGGCCACTCATATAGCCACTCATTCAGAGCCTCAGTGAATTATGCACGCCTGAGGAGTACTTAGGGTTTTATTTCAAATGACCTCTTATTCAAAGCCTCCGTGAATAATACACACCTGGAAAATAATCAAGAAACTATTTTATATGGCCTTTCATTCAGAGCCTCAGTGAATGCCACACACTTGGGAAATAATCAGGATTCTATTCCATATGACCAGTATTGAGAGCCAAACTGAATAATGCACACCTAGGGAATAGTGAGGAGTCTGATAGGAACACTCTTTCAGTGCCTCAGTGAATATATACACAAGGGAAATACTGAGGATTGTTTCAATATTGCCCCTCATTCACATACTCTCAAAGTAGTACAAGTTTGGGGAACTGTCAGGAATTTATTTAGAATGCCCACTCATTCAGAGACTCAGTGAAAAATACATACCTAGGGAATAGTGAGGATTCTATTTCCAATGGCCACACTTTCAGAGCCTCAGTGAATAATGCACACCTGAGGAATAGTCAGGAGTCTATTTCATATGCCCACTCTTTCAGAGTCTCACTGAATAACTCACTGCTGTGGAGTACTAAGAGGTCTATTTCATATGGCCACTCATTTTCAGCTTCACTGAATAATACACACCTGGGTAATAGCCAGGAGTTCATTTCTTCAGGCCAATCATTAGGAGGCTCAGTGAATTATACACACCTGGGAAATAGGAGTCTACATCATATTGCTCCTCATTCAAAGCCTAAGTGAACAATGAACACCTGTGGGTCCTTAGGAATGTGTGTCGTATGGCCACTCATTCAGCACCTCACTGAATGTTACACAAGTAAGGAATAGTCGGGATTCTATTTAATATGGACACCCATTTTGAGACTCACTCAATAACATATACCTGTAGAATAGTGAGGAGTCTATTTCATATCGCCCCTTCTTCTGAGTCTCACTGAGTAATACACACCTGGAAATTGTCAGGAGTCTATTGCATATGGCCTGCTTTCAGAGCCTCATTGAATAATGCATACCTGGAGAAAATTTTGGAGTCTGTTTTATATGGCCATTCATTCAGAGCATCGGTGAATAATGTAACATTTGGAGTAGCCAGGTGTCTATTTTCTTTGGCCGCACATTGACAACCTCAGCGAATCATACACACCTGAGGAATAGACAGGAGTCTATTTTACAGGGCCCCTTATTCAGCGACCATGTGAATAAAACCCACCTGGATAATAATCAAGAGTCAATTTCACATTGCCTCCCATTCATAGCCTCAGTGAATAATCCACACCTGAAGAATAGTCAGCAATCTATATCATGGAGTTACTTTTTCAGAAACTCCCTTTATAATGCACACATGTGGAATATTCTGAAGTCCATTTCACATGGCCACTGATTCACAGCCTCCGTGAGTAATGCATACCTGGGGAGTACTCTGCAATCTATTTCATATGGCCACATATTCAGAACCTCAGTGAATAATGCACACCTGGGGAATAGTCAGGATTCTATTTCTTATGGTCACTCATTTAGACCTTCACTGAATAATGCACACGTTTGAAATAGTCACGATTCTCTTTCATATGGCCACTCATTCAGAGCCTCACTGAATGGTACACAACTGTGGAATAGTCAGAAGTCTGTTTCATATGTCCACGCATTCAGAGCTGCAGTCAATAAGGCACGCCTAGAGAGTTCTGAGGATTCTATTTCAAATGACTTCTCATTCAGAGATTCAGTGAATAATACACACATGGAGAATATTTAAGGCTCTTTATTATATGGCCACTCATTCAGAGCTTCAGTGAATGATACACGCCTGGGGAATAATCAGCATCTTACTGCATATAGCAGGAGATTCAGAGCCAAAATGAGTAATGTGCACCTTGGGAATAGGTAGGTTTCCCTTTCGTATGGGCACTCTTTTAGAGCCTCAGTGAATAATACACACCAGGGTTATATTGATTAGTGTATTTCATATTGCCACTCATTCAGAGCCCTCTGGATAGTGCAAACTTGGGGAATTTTCAGGAGTTTATTCACAGTGTCCTCTCACTCGGAGCCTCTTTGAATAATGCATACCTAAGAAAATTTTAGAATCTCTTTCACATGGCCATTAATTCAGAGCATCAGTGAAGAAGGCACACTGGTGGAGTAGCCATGTGTCTATTTTCTTTGGTGACATATTCAGAACATCAGTGAATAATACACACCTGTGGAATACTCAGTAGTCTATTTCATATGGCCCCTCATTCAGAGCCCATGTGAATAAAACACACCTGGAGAATAGTCCGGAGTGTATTTCATATTGAAATTTATTCAGAGTCTTGATGAATAGTGCACACATGGGGAATAGACAGGAGTGTATTTTATATGGACACTCATTCAGAGCCTCTCTGAATAATACACACATGGAGAAGAGTCAGGAGTCTATTTCATATGGACACTCAGTTAGAGCCTCAGGGAGTAGTGCACACCTGGAGAATTGTCAGGAGTCTATTTCGTATGGCAACTCATACAGAACCTCAGTGAATAACACACACCTGGGGAATAGTCAGGAATGTATTTCAATTGGCCACACATTCAGAAGCTTAGCGAATAATACACACCTAGGGAATTGTCATGAGACAATTTTATCTGGCCTCTTATGCAGAGCTTCACTTAATAATGCACTCCTGTGGAGTAGTTAGCAGCCTAATTGATATAGCCATTCATTCAGAGCCTCTCTGAGTAATAAACTCCTTGTGGATATTCAGGAATCTCTTGAATATGGCCATTCAGAGCCTCACTGAATGGTACATAACTGTGGAATTGTCATATGGCCACTAATTTGAAATCTCATGGAGTAATGCACACCGGAGGATAAGTGAGGATTCCTTTTCATATGGCCACTCATTCAGAGCCTCACAGAATGATACACACTTGTCAAATTTTAAAGAGTCTATTTTATATTGCCACTCATTCAGAGCCTCAGTAACTAATGCACGCCTGGGGAGTACTGAGGATTCTATGGTAAATAATAGACACTTCGGAAATAGTCAATGGTCTATTTTATATGGTCACTCATTCAGAGCCTCGCTGAATGATACACACCTGGGGAATAATCCGGATTCTTTTTTTTAATTATTCTTTATTTTTTATTTTTTTTAATTTTTATTTATTTATTTATTTTTAATTTTTATTGCATTATAGGTTTTGGAGTACATGTGCAGAACGTGCAAGATAGTTGCATAGGTACACACATGGCAGTGTTTTGCTGTCTTCCTCCCCTTCACCCACACTTGGCATTCATCCCCAGGCTATCCCTCCCCAGCCCCCATGTTGTCCCTCCCCTATTCCCCCAATAGACTGCAGTGTGTAGTAAACCCCCTCTCTGTGTCCATGTGTTCTCATTTTTCTCACCCACCGATGAGTGAGTATATGTGGTATTTCTTTTTCTGTTCTTGTGTCAGTTTGCTGAGAATGATGTTCTCCAGATTCATCCATGTCCTTACAAAGGACACAAACTCATCATTTTTTATTGCTGCTTAATATTCCATGGTGTATATGTGCCACATTTTCCCTGTCCAGTCTATCAACGTTGGGCATTTGGGTTGGTTCCAGGTCTTTGCTATTGTAAACAGTGCTGCAATGAACATTCGTGTGCATGTGTCCTTATAGTAGAACGATTTATAGTCCTTTGGATATATACCCAGTATTGGGATTGCTGGGTCAAATGAAATTTTTATTTCTAGGTCCTTGAGGAATCGCCACACTGTCTTCCACAATGGTTGAACTAATTTACACTCTCACCAACAGTGTAAGAGTGTTCCTATTTCTCCACATTCTCTCCAGCGTCTGCTGTCTCCAGATTTTTTAATAATCGCCATTCTAACTGGCACAAGATGGTATCACAATGTGGTTTTGATTTGTATCTCTCTAATGACCAGTGATGATGAGCATTTTTTTATATGTTTGTTGGCCTCATGTATGTCTTTTTTTGTAAAGTGTCTGTTCATATCCTTCGCCCATTTTTGAATGGGCTTGTTTGTTTTTTTTTTCCTGTAAATCTGTTTGAGTTCTTTGTAAATTCTGGATATCAGCCCTTTGTCAGATGTGTAAACTGCAAAGATTTTTTCCCATTCTGATGGTTGCCGATTCACTCTAGTGACTGTTTCTTTTGCCATGCAGAAGCTGTGGAGTTTGATTAGGTACCATTTGTCTATTTTGGCTTTTGTTGCCAATGCTTTTGGTGTTTTGGTCATGAAGTCCTTGCCTACTCTTATGTCCTGAATGGTTTTGCCTAGATTTTCTTGTAGGGTTTTTATGGTGTCAGGTCTTATGTTTAAGACTTTAATCCATCTGGAGTTAATTTTAGTGTAAGGTGTCAGGAAGGGGTCCAGTTTCTGCTTTCTGCACATGGCTAGCCAGTTTTCCCAACACCATTTATTAAATAGGGAATCCTTTCCCCATTGCTTGTTTTTGTCTGGTTTATCAAAGATAATATGGTTGTAGATATGTTGTGTTGCCTCCGATGCCTCTGTTCTGTTACATTGGTCTATATCTCTGTTTTGGTACCAGTACCATGCTGTTTTGATTACTGTAGCCTTGTAGTATAGTTTGAAGTCAGGTAGTGTGATGCCTCCCGCTGTGTTCTTTTTGCTTAGAATGGACTTGGCTATGCGGGCTCTTTTTTGGTTCCATATGAAGTTCATGGTGTTTTGTTCCAGTTCTGTGAAGAAATTCAATGGTAGTTTGATGGGGATAGCATTGATTGTGTAAATTACTTTGGGGGGTATAGCCATTTTCACGATATTGATTCTTCCTAACCATGAACATGGAATGTTTCTTCATCTGTTTGTGTCCTCTCTTATTTCGTTGAGCAGTGGTTTGTAGTTTTCCTTGAAGAGGTCCCTTACGTTCCTTGTGAGTTGTATTCCTAGGTATTTTATTTTTTTGTAGCAATTGTGAAAGGCAGTTCGTTCTTGATTTGGTTCTATTTTATATGACCAGTCATTGAGAACCAAGCTGAATAATGCACACCTTAAAAATAGTCATGTGTCTCTTTCATAGGGACACTGTTTTAGAGCCTCAGTTAATAATGTACACCTGGGAAATAGTCAAAAGTCTGTTTAACATGACCACTCATTACGATTCTCAGTGAATAATGCATGACTGTGGAGCACTGAGTAGTCTAATTTATATCACCCCTGATTCTGAGACCCCCTGAATAATACACACATGGGGAACAGTCACAAGTCTATTTCATATTGTCACTAGGTAGGACCCGCACGGAATAATACACAAGTGCAGAATAGTCAGAAGTCTATTTTACATGGCCACTCAGAGAATCAGGGAATCATGTAGACTTGGAAAATACTTAGGAGTCTATTTTACATGGCCAATAATTCAGAGCCACAGTGAATAATGCACACCAGAGTAATAGTCAGTAGACTCTTTCATATGGCCACTCATTCAGTGCCTCACTGAATGATACACACCTAAAAATCGTCAGGATTCTATTCTACATTACCACTCATTCAGAGCCTTTTGAACAATTCACAACCGGGCAATAGATAGAAGTCTATTTTATATGGCCTCTCATTCAGACCTTCAGTGAATAATAAAATCCTATGTAGTAGTCAGGATGCTGTTTAAGATAGCCACGAATTAAGTGCCTCGCTGAATGATACACATCTGTGTAATAGTCAGGAGTCTATTTCATATGACCTCTCATTCTGGGCCTCAATGAATAATATGCACTTGGTGGAGTACCAGGAGTCCCTTTGGTATGGATTCACATACAGATCCTCTTTGAATAATTCACACAGAAAAATTAGGAGTCTATGTGGGACTTGCCCCTGTGAGAGGCTAACAACTTGGCCTCTGCCATTAGGTGAGCTCGACTCCTTACACATTTTCCTTGGCTGGAGGCTGTCGAGCTATGAGTGAGAGAAAATTAAGAAGAGAAGAAAGAAGGAAATTCAGAATGATTAAGCAGGACACTATACTCAGCTTTCTTGGCCAATGAGATAATAACCAGGTGAACACTGAAGTGAGTTAATTGGGTATTGTGTTCCCCTTTCTGGCTCCTGATCTAAGACTTTGTTTACTGGGCATTGTTTCAGTCTAGTACGTCCCTTTCGGTCCTTGTTTCTCACAGATGCATGGTTTACTGCTGAGTTTGTGACTTCTAATTAACTAAAGATTGTTATCCAAGTTACTGATTGTTCAGACAATATCGATAATCAGCATCACCTGTTTCCCCCTTAATCCTTTACACTACTATTTGTTCCCATTTGACAGTTTCTTAGAATCATCCCCCAAGGAATTTTTTGTTTCTTTTATTTTTTGAGTAATAATCTGCATTGAGGTAATGATGTTAAAGCAAAAAGTATATAAGGAAACCTACTGCAGAAATAAAATTGCTGAATGGGCCTAGCCGATCCAGTCCTCCAGACCTCTCCTCTTTCTGTCTCCTTTCTTTTCCATGCACACCCTCTTCCAGGTTTGGGACCCTTCGCTGCATGAGATTCCCAGGCTCACATTTATTTCATAACAGCTGGTGCCCCAAACGTGGGGCCTGGACACGAGGGACAATCGTGATGCCTACAAACTATAGAGGTGAAGCTGCAGCGTAAGTAAGTGAATAATTTTTTCTTTTAATCTGAAGTAAAACATGGGGCAAGTAGAATCTAAAGACCGTAAATTGTTTGTACAGCTTTTGCAACATATGATTAAGTCACATGGTCATGAGATTAAACTAAAAACTGTTGAGGAATTTGTGCAGATAGTGCGCGAGCTTTGTCCGTGGATTCCAAAGGGTAGATTCTTGGATGAAGACACTTGGAAAGTTATAGGTGAAAAAATTGATCACTTTTCCACCTGAAATGCGTCGCTACCTCAAACTGATATTTTGCTTTCCGTTTGGCCTAAGTTGCGTGATTCCCTTTGTATTAGTCATACTACTTTCTCAGCCCCACCTTATACCCCGAGGCCGCTTTTGCCTCTCCTCCTCCACTATCTCCTGATCCCCTTGATTTAACAGAACGAGGCTCTCATCATTCTTATGCTGCGCCTCTGCCTATGAATGCGTTTGAGACCCTGGCTGAAGTAGTCGTGGACAGTTCTTCCCCTCCTGCACAATAGAGTCCTGGTCATTCTCCCCATACTCTTCCTCCTGATTTAATTCGCCAGTTTCAATATTTACTTTCGCTTTGCTCCTGTGCTCTCTCTCAACAGCACCAATGTTTTCTCACCCAGCAGTCACAATACCTTGGACCACCTGTTCCAGTTTGTTTGCAATCCACTCCCCTTTCTCCTGTTTCACCACTTCTCATGCCCTTATGTCTCTTCACAGAGGACTTACGGGTCCTGAAGCTTCTCTTACATACCCCATTATCGAAACTGTGGGCAATGATAGTAATCCAGTCAGTGGTTATGAATCCCTCCCTCCTAAGACTAAAAAACTTGAAGGATGCTATTTCTCAATATGACCCAACTGCTTCCTACACTTCAACAATTTTAGATAACCTTTGCATTGTAGCCCTCTCTCCGGGTGATTAAGGTCGTCTTGCCATGGCTTGTCTTTCTGGTAGTAATTTTTTGCTTTGGAAGGCTAATTATGAGGACGTGGCTTTGGACTAATCAATTCAAAACAGCTGCCTGCAGTCCCCAGTGACTCTAGACATGCTTTTAGAAAGTAAAGCACATTCGGAATTACCCGACCAGCTAAACTACCCTACTGAGTCTTACATGCAGATTACCTCCTTAGGGATTCGTGCCTAGAGGCAATTACCATCATCCAGTGTTAGGACAGAGGAGCTTGCTAATATACATCAGAGACCTGAGGAGCCTTTTCAGGAGTTTGTCTCGCACCTCCTCCAGGCTGTTACACACCAGGTTAGCAATGATGAGGCTAGCTCTCTTTTAGTAAAGGAATTGGCTTTTGAAAATGCTAAAACAGCATGCCAGGAAACAATGAGGTTCTTTAAACGTAAAGGCACCTTAACTGATTATATTCACCTCTGCGCTGATATCGGACCTGCTTATCAGCAAGGTCTTGCTCTAGCAGCTGCTCAAGCAGGAATGCCTATTGTCGCCTTTTTAAAACAAAGACCCAACCAACCTAGACCACCGGTTAAATGTATTTGTTGTGGCGGTATAGGCCATATGGCTAGACACTGTCAAGTTCTTTTTACTCCACAGCCTCAGATGTTAGCTTTGCCAGCACTCCCAGATACTACTCCTGTTTCTCCTTCTCCAGTCATTCCATCACCCCAACCATGTCAACCAGGTTTGTGCCCTTGCTGTCGCCATGGCACCCATTGGGCCAATGAGTGCCACTCTAAGCATGATGCCCAGGGCAATCCCTTCCCTCAGCCGTCAGAATACTCCCAGGTGGGGGCGCTTTCAGCCCCCGCAAAATATTGGGACACCTTATGTTCAAGCCCCCATCCTGAGTTTGAGCGCAAATCCATTCCTCAACTCTGCGGAGCAACACAGGACAGCACAGGACTTGACCTCCATCCCACCGCCCAACAGGTATTAACCCCTGACATGGGACCTCCAGCCATCCCTACGGGCATTTTTAGTCCTCTTTTCTCAGGATATATTAGTCTTATTTTAGGTCATAGTAATTGTTCCTTAAGAGGTCTACATGTACAACCTGGAGTTGTTAATGCTGATTACTCAGGAGAAATTAAGGTGTTTGCTTAGTCACCTACAAGTGTTTTCACTCTGAGTTTTGAATTTTCCTTTGCTCAACTGCTTCTCATTCCTGTTGATACTTCAGCTGGCTCTCAATTGTCGAATAAAGATATAAGTAACCAAGGTCCTGAGCCGTCTTCTTCTTATGCTTACTAGGTTCAAGCTATTTCATCTACCAGACCTGAACATACCATTAAAATTAATGGCAAAACATTTAAAGGCCTCCTGGACACAGGGACCAATGTGTCTGTAATTCCCCATAAATATTAGCCTTCTCAATGGCTTACAACTACTGCCATGACTTCTTTACAAAGCATAGGAATGACTAACAATCCTATGAAATCTACAAGTTTATTAACATGGACTCATGCTGGACCCTCATGCTGAGGGTTCATTAACATGGACTCATGGACCCTCATGGACCCTCATGCTGATGAGTTTATTAACATGGACTCATGGACCCTCATGCTGAGGGTCACTCTGACTCATTTTGACCCTATGTAATTCCTGGTATCCCACTCAATCTTTAGGGCCGTGATGTTTTAGAAGCCATGGGAGCTCAATTGATGACCAATCCCGTTGCTCTTGACATTATGACTAAACAGGGCTACTTGCCTGGCAAGGGCTTGGGAAAACTTTGCAGGAAAATCCTGAGCCTCTTGCCCTTTCCCATAAAACTGACCATTCTGGCCTAGGATATTTTTCCTAGGGGTCACTGTAATTCCCGACTCCCATGCTGATAAAATTACTTAGTTATCAGATACTCCAGTGTAGGTAGAGCAGTGGCCCCTCTCTAATGAAAAGATTACAGCGGCTCACGAGTTGGTTTAAAAACAACTCTCTGTGGGTCATATTAAACCTACTAATAGTCCTTGGAAATCCCCTATCTTTGTTATTTAAAAAAAGTTCCAGTAAATGAAGGCTTTTTACAGAATTTAAGAAAAGTTAATGCTACTATGGAAGTCATGGGCCCCTTACAACCCGGCCTACCTTCCCCTATTGTTATGCCTCAGACTTGGAAACTGTTAGTGATTAATTTAAAAGACTCTTTCTTTTCCATTCCTTTGCATCCCTCAGATTGTCATCATTTTGCCTTTAGCGTACCTTCCACTAATTTTGATCGACCGTATGAGCGGTATGAGTGGATTGTGTTGCCTCAAGTTATGGCTAACAGCCCCACCTTGTGTCAGACTTTTGTGTCTAAAGCCATTCTACCCGTTCATCAACAATTCCCTGATATTCAAATATTACATTACATGGATGATCTCCTCTTAGCTGCTCCAAATGAGACCCTTCTTTATCAAGCCTTTGAATGTTTGCAAACCTGACTGACAAAAAATAACCTTGTTATCACGCCAGATAAAGTTCAGGCTGCCACTCCCTACCATTACTTGGGAAAGCTTATTGAATCTAACCAAGTCTCCTTTAAGACTCCTTTTCTCTCCATAGAAAATTTAACCACACTGCATGACTTTCAGAAATTTTTAGGAGATATTAACTGGATTCACTCGAGATTGAAGCTTACCACAAGAAAATTGAGGCCTTGGGGGAGGCTTCCAAGAAGGCATCATAGAGGTAACTCAGGATTGCAGCTCTCAGTGAAGATGCAGAGGTTGAGTCCTAGCTGCATTCTCGGATGGACCTTTCTTGCCCACAGAGCGTTGAAAGTCCCAGGTGTGGAAGAGACACTGGACGCTAGTGCAGCTGGCTCGCACGGCTGGTTTGGGCAGCGCCATAGCGCAGCAGGACCTGGCAAAGAACTCACTGGTCTGGGTGCCCTGTTAAACCGGCAATCTGAGATTTGGAAGGGCAGACTGGCATGTCCATCTGATTGAACGGGACTTTAACAATGAGTCAGTCCAGGAGATTCCTGGGAAACGTGATCTGAGCTGGTGCAGTGGGCAGTGGCACAGGAGATTGTATGGATCCCAGTGCCGTATTGGCAGGCTACTGGAGCGCCAGTGAAGGAGTCGACCCTTCAGTTTGGGGAAAGGAAGAGAAAGAGAGAGAGGATGGACACTGAGGCAGGGAGCTGGGTGATCAGGCTCGGTGGGTCCCACACTCACGGAAACATGCAGGGTGGCAATTGGAGACCCTCCGGGCATCTAGGATGGTGCAGCCCAGTGGGGGAGGGGCGTCCACCACTACGAAAGCAATCCACCCCTACTGAAGTACCGCCTAGGGCTGATGCAGCCTGCTTTTGCCAAGGCAACCTGCCATAACAGAGAGACTCCACCAGCAGTGGAGCACTCCACAGCAGAATGGAGCCCCACCACAGCAGGGCAAACCCACACTAGCAGGGCAGAGCCCTGGCAGGCAAATAGTGAATAGACTGCCTCCTGGCTGGGCAGGACAGTACAACAGATACCCATAAAAAAGCCCCAACTTCCTGAGACAGAGCATCTAAGGGGGGGGAAAGGGGGAGATTTTATGAGTTCTGTTGCAGCAGACATAAACACATCCTCCCAACAACCCTGAATGAACAAGGAAGCTCACAACTCAGCACTGGAGCTCCTATAAAACACAGACTGTCTCCTCAAGCAGCTCCTTGACCCCTGTATATCCAAAGAGTCACCCCAAAAGAGGACTAATCAGACTGACATTTGGCAGGCATCATTCTGGAACAAAGATAGCAGAAGAAGAAACAGGTAGCATCCTACACTGTTCCGCAGCTGCTACAGGTGTACCCCAGACAAGCAGGGCCTGAAGTGGAAATCAGCACTCGTACAGCAGAGGGGTTAGACCATTAGAAGGAAAACTAAGTAACAGAAATTCTTCATCATCAACAATCTGGGCGTCCACACAGAGACCCAATTGAAAAATCAGCAACTACTAAGACGACAGGTGGATAAATCCATAAAGATGGGAAGAAACCAGCGCAAAAAGGAGGGAAACATCCAAAACCAAAACACCTCACCTCCTACCAAGGACCAAAACTCCTCACAAGCAAGGGAACAAAGCTGGATGGAGAATGACTGTGACAAAATGACGGAATCAGACTTCAGAAAGTGGATAATGAGAAACTTCAGTGAGCTAAAAGAACATGTTCTAAATCAGTGCAAAGAAACTAAGAACCTTGAAAAAAAGATTTGAAAAAAGATTCGAGGAACTGATAACAAGAATGGACAACTTAGAGAGGAATATGAATGAACTGAAGGAGCTGAAAAACAAAACACAAGAATTTCGTGAAGCATGCACAAGTTTCAATAGCCGAATTGACCAAGCAGAAGAAAGAATATCAGAAGTTGAAGATCAACTCAATGAAATAAAACGAGAATCCAAGATTAAAGAAAAAAGCACAAAAAGGAATGAGCAAAATCTCCAAGAAATGTGGGACTATGTGAAGAGACCCAACCTACGTTTGATAGGTGTACCAGAATGTGATGAAGAGAATGAATCCAAGCTGGAAAACACTCTTCAGGATATTATCCAGGAAAATTTCCCCAACCTAGCAAGACAGGTCAATACTCAACTCCAGGAAATACAGAGAACACCACAAAGATACTCGCAAGAAGAGCAACCCCAAGGCACATAATCGTCAGATTCACCAGGGTTGAAATGAAGGAGAAAATACTAAGGGCAGCCAGAGAGAAAGGTCGGGTCACCCACAAAGGGAAGCCCATCAGACTCACAGCAGATCTCTTGGCAGAGACTCTACAAGCCAGAAGAGTGGGGCCAATATTCAACATCCTTAAAGAAAAGAACTTTCAACCCAGAATTTCATATCCAGCCAAACTGAGCTTCATAAGTGAAGGAAAAATAAAATCCTTCATGAACAAGCAAGTACTCAGAGATTTTGTCACCACTAGGCCTGCTTTACAAGAGCTCCTGAAAGAGGCACTACACATAGAAAGAAACAACCAGTACCAGCCATCCTAAAAGCATACCAAACGCTAAAGACCATCAACAAAATGAAGAATCTACATGAACCAATGGGCAAAACAGCCAGCTAGCATCAAAATGGCAGTATCAAATTCACACATAACAATATTAACCCTAAATGTAAATGGGCTAAATGCACCAATCAAAAGACACAGACTGGCAAATTGGATAAAAACCAAAACCCATCGGTGTGCTGTATCCAGGAAACCCACCTCATGCAAAGGATACACAAAGGCTCAAAATAAAGGATGGAGGAAGATTTACCAAGCAAATGGAGAGCAAAAAAGCAGGAGTTGCAATTCTCATCTCTGATAAAATAGACTTTAAAGCAACAAAGATCAAAAGGACAAAGAAGGTCATTACATAATGGTAAAAGGATCGATACAACAAGAAGAGCTAACGATTCTAAATATATATGGACCCAATGCAGGAGCACCCAGATATATAAGGCAAGTTCTTAATGACTTACAAAGAGACTTGAACTCCACACAATAATAGTGGAGACTTTAACACTCACTGTCAATATCAGACAGATCAACCAGACAGAAAATTAACAAGGATATCCAGGACTTGAACTCAGACCTGGAACAAGCAAACCTGATAGACATTTACAGAACTCTCCACCCCAAATCCACAGAATATACATTCTTCTCAGCACCACATCACACCTACTCCAAAATTGACCACATAATTGGAAGTAAAGCACTCCTCAGCAAATGCAAAACAACTGAAATCATAACAAACAGTCTCTCAGACCATAGTGCAATCAAGTTGGAACTCAGAATTCAGAAAATAACTCAGAACCACAGCTTCATGGAAACTGAACAACTGGCTCTTGAATGTTGATTGGATAAACAATGAAATGAAGGCAGAAATAAAGAAGTTCTTTGAAACCAACGAGAATGAAGACACAACATACCAGAATCTCTGGGACACATTTAAAGCAGTCTGTAGAGGAAAATATATAGCAATAAGTGCCCACATGAGAAGGTGGAGAGATCCAAAATTGACACCCTATCGTCAAAATTGAAAGAGCTAGAGGAACAAGATCAAAAAGCTCAAAACCTAGCCGAAGACAAGAAATAACTAAGATCAGAGCAGAACTGAAGGAGATAGAGACAAGAAAACCCTTCAAAAATCAATAAATCCAAGAGCTGGTTTTGAAAAGATCAACAAAATAGACAGACCACTAGCCAGACTGATAAAAAGAAAAGAGAACAACCAAATAGATGCAATAAAAACGATAATGGAAATCACCACAGATTCCACAGAAATTCAAACCATCATCAGAGAATACTACAAACAACTCTATGCATAAACTAGTAAAACCAGGAAGAAATGGATAAATTCCTGGATGCCTGTGTCCTCCCAAGCCTAAACCAGGAGGAAGCTGAAACTATGAATAGACCAATAACAAGGTCTGAAGTTGAGGCAGCAATTAAGACCTACCACACAAAAAAGCCCAGGTCCAGATGGGTTCACAGCTGAATTCTACCAGACACACAAGAGGATCTGGTACCATTCCTTCTGAAACTATTCCAAATAATCCAAAAGGAACCCTTCCCAAATCATTTTATGAGACCAACATCATCCTGATACCAAAACCTGGCAGAGACTCAACAAGAAAAGAAAACTTCAGGCCAATATCCATGATGAACATAGATGCAAAATCTTCAATAAAATACTGGCAAACCGATTGCAACAGCACATTAAAAACTTATCCATCATGATCAAGTAAGTTCATCCCGGGGATGCAAGGCTGGTTCAACATACACAAGTCTATAAATGTAATTCACCACATAAACAGAAGCAAAACAAAAACCACATGATTATCTCAATTGATGCAGAGAAGGCATTTGACAAAATTCAACAGCCCTTTATGCTAAAACCCTCAATAAACTTGGTATTGATGGAACATATCTCAAAGTAATAAAAGCTATTATGACAAACCAACAGCCAATATCATACTTAATGGGCAAAAACTGGAAGCATTCCTTTGAAATCTGGCACTAGACAAGGATGCCCTCTCTCACCACTCCTATTCAACATAGTACTGGAAGTTCTAGCCAGAGCAATCAGGCAAGAAAAAGAAATAAAGGGTATTCAAATAGGAAAGGTGGAAGCCAAATTGTCTCTATTTGCAGACGACATGATAGTATACCTAGAAGACCCCATCACCTCAGCCCAAAAGCTCCTGAAACTGATAAGCAACTTCAGCAAAGTCTCAGGATATAAAATCAATGTGCAAAATCACAAGCATTCCTATACACCAATAACAGACTTAAAGAGAACCAAATCAAGAACGAACTGCCATTCACAATTGCTACAAAGAAAATAAAATACCTAGGAATACAACTCACAAGGAATGTAAGGGACCTCTTTAAGGAAAACTACAAACCACTGCTCAACGAAATAAGAGGACACAAACAGATGGAGAAACATTCCATGTTCGTGGTTAGGAAGAATCAATATCGTGAAAATGGCTATACTGCCCAAAGTAATTTACACAATCAATGCTATCCCCATCAAACTACCATTGAATTTCTTCACAGAACTGGAAAAAACCACCATGAATTTCATATGGAACCAAAAGAGCCCTGACAGCCAAGTCAATTCTAAGCAAAAGAACACAGCGGGAGGCATCACACTACCAGACTTCAAACTATACTACAAGGCTACAGTAATCAAAACAGCATGGTACTGGTACCAAAACAGAGATATAGACCAATGGAACAGAACAGAAGCATCGGAGGCAACACAACATATCTACAACCATATTATCTTTGATAAACCACACAAAAAAGCCCAGGTCCAGATGGGTTCACAGCTGAATTCTACCAGACACACAGAGGATCTGGTACCATTCCTTCTGAAACTATTCCAAATAATCCAAAAGAGGAACCCTTCCCAAATCATTTTATGAGACCAACATCATCCTGATACCAAAACCTGGCAGAGACTCAACAAGAAAAGAAAACTTCAGGCCAATATCCATGATGAACATAGATGCAAAATCTTCAATAAAATACTGGCAAACCGATTGCAACAGCACATTAAAAACTTATCCATCATGATCAAGTAGGATTCATCCCGGGATGCAAGGCTGGTTCAACATACGCAAGTCTATAAATGTAATTCACCACATAAACAGAAGCAAAACAAAATCACATGATTATCTCAATTGATGCAGAGAAGGCATTTGACAAAATTCAACAGCCCTTTATGCTAAAACCCTCAATAAACTTGGTATTGATGGAACATATCTCAAAGTAATAAAAGCTATTTATGACAAACCAACAGCCAATATCATACTTAATGGGCAAAACTGGAAGCATTCCTTTGAAATCTGGCACTAGACAATGATGCCCTCTCACCACCCTATTCAACATAGTACTGGAAGTTCTAGCCAGAGCAATCAGGCAAGAAAAAGAAATAAAGGGTATTCAAATAGGAAAGGTGGAAGCCAAATTGTCTCTATTTGCAGACGACATGATAGTATACCTAGAAGACCCCATCACCTCAGCCCAAAAGCTCCTGAAACTGATAAGCAACTTCAGCAAAGTCTCAGGATATAAAATCAATGTGCAAAATCACAAGCATTCCTATACACCAATAACAGACTTAAAGAGAACCAAATCAAGAACGAACTGCCATTCACAATTGCTACAAAGAAAATAAAATACCTAGGAATACAACTCACAAGAATGTAAGGACCTCTTTAAGGAAAACTACAAACCACTGCTCAACGAAATAAGAGAGGACACAAACAGATGGAGAAACATTCCATGTTCGTGGTTAGGAAGAATCAATATCGTGAAAATGGCTATACTGCCCAAAGTAATTTACACAATCAATGCTATCCCCATCAAACTACCATTGAATTTCTTCACAGAACTGGAAAAACCACCATGAATTTCATATGGAACCAAAAGAGCCCTGATAGCCAAGTCAATTCTAAGCAAAAGAACACAGCAGGCATCACACTACCAGACTTCAAACTATACTACAAGGCTACAGTAATCAAAACAGCATGGTACTGGTACCAAAACAGAGATATAGACCAATGGAACAGAACAGAAGCATCGGAGGCAACACAACATATCTACAACCATATAATCTTTGATAAACCAGACAAAACAAGCAATGGGGAAAGGATTCCTATTTAATAAATGGTGTTGGGAAAACTGGCTAGCCATGTGCAGAAAGCAGAAACTGGACCCCTTCCTGACACCTTACACTAAAATTAACTCCAGATGGATTAAAGACTTAAACGTAAGACCTGACACCATAAAACCCTAGAAGAAAATCTAGGCAAAACCATTCAGGACATAGGAGTAGGCAAGGACTTCATGAACAAAACACCAAAAGCATTGGCAACAAAAGCCAAAATAGACAAATGGGACCTAATCAAACTCCACAGCTTCTGCACGGCAAAAGAAACAGTCACTAGAGTGAATCGGCAACCATCAGAATGGGAAAAATCTTTGCAGTTTACACATCTGACAAAGGGCTGATATCCAGAATTTACAAAGAACTCAAACAGATTTACAGGAAAAAACAAACCCATTCAAAAATGGGCAAAGGATATGAACAGACACTTTACAAAAGAAGACATACATGAGGCCAACAAACATATGAAAAATGCTCATCATCACTGGTCATTAGAGAGATGCAAATCAAAACCACATTGAGATACCATCTCACGCCAGTTAGAATGGCGATCATTAAAAATCTGGAGACAGCAGATGCTGGAGAGGATGTGGAGAAATAGGAACACTCTACACTGTTGGTGGGAGTGTAAATTAGTTCAACCATTGTGGAAGACAGTGTGGCGATTCCTCAAGGACCTAGAAATAGAAATTCCATTTGACCCAGCAATCCCATTACTGGGTATATATCCAAAGGACTATAAATCGTTCTACTATAAGGACACATGCACACGAATGTTCATTGCAGCACTGTTTACAATAGCAAAGACCTGGAACCAACCCAAATGCCCAACGATGATAGACTGGACTGGGAAAATGTGGCACATATACACCATGGAATATTATGCAGCAATCAAAATGATGAGTTTGTGTCCTTTGTAAGGACATGGATGAATCTGGAGAACATCATTCTCAGCAAACTGACACAAGAACAGAAAAGAAATACCGCATATACTCACTCATAGGTGGGTGAGAAAAATGAGAACACATGGACACAGAGAGGGGGTCTACTATACACTGGGGTCTATTGGGGGAATGGGGAGGGACAGTGGGGGGCTGGGAGGGATAGCCTGGGGATGAATGCCAAGTGTGGGTGAAGGGGAGGAAGGCAGCAAAACACACTGCCATGTGTGTACCTATGCAACTATCTTGCACGTTCTGCACATGTACCCCAAAACCTATAATGCAATAAAATTAAAAAAAAAATAAAATTAGATTATTGGCGCTTCGTATTGGGTTATGATATATCCAGATTGAGGAACGATTCTACCATAGAGTGGACAAAAGAAGTAGGATAACGATTAGCAGGCAGAGAATACGGTTGGAGTCAAAAATCAATTCAGGTAAACAAAAAAGAGCCTATTTCATCAATGCCTCAGAGCTACTTTTAATGGCTTTGACTCGAAATAAAATAGTTTTCATCGAGGAATGCAACAGTTTTTAGTGTCTGCAACCAGGGACATTTTGTCAATTTTAGCTGTCAGGCGAGAATGGAAACAAAAAACAATCTGTATACGTGTAGGTAGTGATGAAAATTCAAAAGTTTGACCATCTAATTGCAACTCCGTCCAATTTAAGGACAGAATCTTTTCGGATCTCAGTAAAAGCATCATTCAACACGAATTTTTTGAAATATGCCAAAATTTAACAAAACCCGGATTTTGAAAGGTCATGTAACCAGATTTTAGAGAAATTTTTCACGCGTAGAAGCCTTACCCACTCATTTTGAGAAAATCAACAGAATTTGATTTAATCCAAGAAATGACCAAAAAGACACAGGGCAAAACAGGTCGAATCCCTTTATTCGACGCACAAAATAGATACTGGGGTTTATCACCTCATTGCCGTTTCACCATGGGGAAAGTACTCCTGATTATTATTTGAAGAGCTCCACGCCGCTATAAAACACTAGTGACTTCATGCTGCATTTAAGGCTGACAGAATTACGACCTAACTGGACATGCAACGTACCCCAATAAGCCTGAACGGTGAACTTCAATTTGTAACGTGGATGTTTTTTTCCTTAAAATGTCACCCTGGGATTGGTCATTTTGAAGGCATCAAACGGAACTTTATTTCTGCCCGGTAATACGTTGAAACACATCACCCTGGAACTAGCCCAAAATGGAACTTCAGTTTTGATGCATTAACTTTTTTTTTATGAAGCAGAAATAGTAAACCCCAAGGGCAATAAGTGTCCGAGAATGCAGGGTTTCCATTAAAACTTTTCCAGAAAGAGAAAATACTGGTAATGTTTTGCAGCAAAACAAAACGAATTCATGTCAGATACGGCAAAGATAGTTTCTTTTTTGCCATCTTACATCGAGGCTAGTGCTACAAGCCCTTAAAAGGAATCAATAAAAATACTGACAGAGATATGGCAGAGGCACTCCTTCTCAAGGTGAACTTAAGGAATCAGAATCTCAAGGGGGCCTGGAGTCTAAGTTCTTGTAAAATTGACATCAGATGGATAAAGGCCTTTACACTTTTAGCAAGAAAAGCATGGCTACTTACCTGGTGAAAATCTGCGCTGAGAAAGAAAGTCAGAACCAGCGCTCTATTTTCAATCCAGCGGCGGTCATAGTAATTGACTCATCTCAAAAGTTAGATTCCAGCAACCTCGGAACACAGTATGCCCCTTACTAGGTCAACCAGCGAAGGACTGTGTTGGCCAGCTACCTCGTTGAACCAGCGGGAGGCTTTAGAACGGTTGGATGGGCCGACGTAACAGCCAACTGACCACATTCAGGGAAAAGATTTTTCCAAGCCGAAGGGCTACCACAAGTACTGGAGTTTTTTCTTATTAAGAGCTCATGAGACTCAAGAGAAGATTTCTCCAAGAACTTTGAAAATTAGCTATTTTCTTCTAAATGGCAGTTCGTAAAATGTTAAGGAATGGACAATCTTGGGTAAGAGAGGAATATATACGATGACTACTAATTCATTGTCAGAAAACCACATTTATTTTAGCAGATTCTACGACCACAGTGGTCATACCGGTTAGTGAAATATAGGCTCAACAGTTTGAATAGGTTCCGAATTGATCAAGCAGAAGAAAGGATATCAGTGACTGGTGCGCTACGGAAAACGGGACCCCACAATTAATGAAATTCTTCTTCGGGTAAAATGAGAAGACAAGAACATTTAAGAGAAAATTTAAAGTTTAATATCTTAAGCTGATGGGCTCCAAAGAGTGAGCAACCGATGAGGCTGACTCCAAGAATTTTTCTATGGGGAATACTTTACGTTTTGGAAGGGGGTAAATAAAGACAGCAATAATCTTGGTTTCTACTGTTACAATGTATTGAAGGTTATGATATGCAGCAATCGGTAGATCATTTAGGAGAGAATCTGAATGCCCACTCGTGCTGGAAAATACCAGTGGTCAAGATATTCTACTCCAGGAGAATTGGGTTTGCAAACAAACAGTTCTCATAGGACAAAAAGCAAAAATGGATGGAGACCATTGGCTTCAATTAGCCTCTTCAAGACTGTAATTTATAGAGAAAATTTTTCACCACAAAGATATAATGCTCGTATACGAATAGCAAATGTGTGCTCAACAGCCCAAGACACATAATCAGGGCGTTTTTCTAGATTATGCATTTCATACTGTGAATTGAAACATTCCAGAGAAAATAGACACTCATTAGAGTAATGCCTTCACAGGCCAGAGACTCGAAACGCGCCTCATGTCTAACCCACAACATGGTGGAAACACACAGGTCCATATTAAAGACTGCTTCACAGGCAACTTTGATCTCTCAGGAACTTTTTTTTGAAACCGGTCCTCAGAAATGCCTGGCCCTGCCTTCCTAAGAGTTTTAGCTATCCAGCGGATTGAATATTTAACATCCGTCAAAGAAGCCACAGAAGTTTTAAGGAGTTCAGCCCAGAATTTAGCAGATTCCTGCCAAGACACCTGGGTGAGTAGGCTTTGTCAGGAGTGATAAAAAAGAATTGCTAAAATGTCGACCAAACTCTTACACTGTTGGTGGGAGTGTAAATTAGTTCAACCATTGTGGAAGACAGTGTGGCGATTCCTCAGGGACCTAGAAATAGAAATTCCATTTGACCCAGCAATCCCATTACTGGGTATATATCAAGGACTATAAATCGTTCTACTATAAGGACACATGCACGAATGTTCATTGCAGCACTGTTTACAATAGCAAAGACCTGGAACCAACCCAAATGCCCAACGATGATAGACTGGACTGGGAAAATGTGGCACATATACAGCATGGAATATTATGCAGCAATCAAAAATGATGAGTTTGTGTCCTTTGTAAGGACATGGATGAATCTGGAGAACATCATTCTCAGCAAACTGACACAAGAACAGAAAAGAAATACGCATATACTCACTCATAGGTGGGTGAGAAAAATGAGAACACATGGACACAGAGAGGGTCTACTATACACTGGGGACTATTGGAATGGGGGAGGACAGCGGGGGGCTGGGGAGGGATAGCCTGGGGTTGAATGCCAAGTGTGGGTGAAGGGGAGGAAGGCAGCAAAACACACTGCCATGTGTACCTATGCAACTATCTTGCACGTTCTGCACATATACCCCAAAACCTATAATGCAATAAAAATTAAAAAAAAAAATAAATAAAATAAATTAAATATAGAATAGTCAAAGTGGTCTTTTTCTGAAATCAACATTTAGAGGGTGTAATATTGCACCTGGCCACAATACAAAAGGCAGTTAGAATTTAATAATGCCTATTTTCAAAACAAGATCCAAGATGGCTGATTAACAGCTCAGGCAGAAGAGCACCATCAGTCTTATCGCTGTTGTTTTGGCCGGCGCAGTGGATTGCTCAGATTCCAGCACTAGGAATCAATAAATTGGACATCCTCTCAGGAACTTAATCAGAAAGGCGCTAATTGTAAAGACATCAGATGGATAAATTCACAATAAAGAAAAAAAAAACAGCCTGAAAAGGCTGAGAAAACCGAAAGTCAGAACCCCTCTTTTTCTACAGGGGATAGTAATTCCTCATCAGCAACGGAACAAACCCTAATGGAAGAGGACTGTGTTCCAGTATCTGAAGGAGGCTTTAGAAGGTGGATGGCAAAAAACTTCTGGGAATTGAAACAACTGGTTCTAACTCAATGTAAAGAAACTAAGAACTTTGAAAAAAGATTAGACAAAATGTTAAAAAGAATGGACAATGTAGAGAGGAATATAAATGAACTAATGGAGTTGAAAAATACAACACAAGAACTTAGTGAAATATACACAAGTTTGAATAGCCGAATTGATCAAGCAGAAGAAAGGATATCAGAGGTCGAAGACCAAATTAATGAAATGGAATGAGAAGACAAGAATAGAGAAAAAAGAATAAAAAGGAATGAGCAAAGTCTCCAAGAATTATGGGACTATGTGAAATAACCTAATCTACGTTTGATAGGTGTACCTGAATGTGATGGAGAGAATGAATCCCAGCTGGAAAATACTCTTCCGGATATTATCCAGGAGAATTTTTCCAATTTAGCAAAGCAGGATACCATCCAGCCTTAGGTAATACAGAGAACACCACAAAGATATTTCTTAAGAAGAGCAACCCCAAGACACATAATCATTAGATTCACCAGGGTTGAAACGAAGCAGAAAATACTAAGGGCAGCCAGAGAGAAAGGTCAGGTTACCCACAAAGGGAAGCCTATTAGACTTACAGCAGATCTCTCAGTAGAAACCCTACAAGCCAGAAGAGAGTGGGGGCCAATATTTAACATCCTCAAAGAACAGAACGTTCAGCCCAGAATTTCATATCCTGCCAAACTAAGCTTCACAATTGAAGGAAAAATAAAATCTTTTATGAACAAGCAAGTACTCATAGATTTTATTACCACCAGGCCTGCTTTACAAAAACTTCTGAAAGAAACATTACACACAGAAAGGAACAACCAGTATTAGCCTTTCTAAAAATAACCAAAAAGTAAAGAGCATCAACATAAAGAAGAATTTACATCAACAAATGGATAAAATAGCCAGTTAACATTAAATGGCAGTAAATTTAAATTGAAACAGACTATATTTTCTAATTAAAAGATACTACCAAAACCTAACGGTATACTATATCCAGACCCATTTCATATCCAAAGATACACAAAGACTAAAAACAAGGGGGCTGAATAAAGATTTACCAACCAAATAGAGAACAAAAACAAATAAATAAACAAAATGGAGTTGCAATTCATGCATTTGATAAAACATATTTCAAGAGTGGTATAAGGATCAATACATCCTAACACCCAGATATCTAAGACCCATAAAGAGATTCAGACTCAACGAAACAGAAAATTAATAAGGATATCTAGAATCTGAACTCAGATTAGTAATAAGTAACCTTAATAAGCACTTGTAGAGCTCTCCACTTTAGATAAATAAAATATACATTCTCCACTTTAAATACCCAAAATATGATCGGCCATTATTACCACCATTAAAAGCAATGTTCTCTCTTTTTCTTCCTTTTAGAACAAACTAGTGATTGTGTTCTCCTACTGTTTATACTCACTAGAATTTTTCAACAGTATCCTGAATGGCTTCATCTAGCCAGACATTTGTAACACTTTGAAGTTTCTGTTTTGGTAGAAAGTCATGTACCTCTTTCTTTGGTATTGATCCTCCTGAAATCATTGTTCCTTATTCAGATAGCAACAGTGCCTTTGGCAGTTCTCATTTCTGGTAATTAGCCTTTGCTGGCTCAGGCCAAATACTGCCATTATCCTCAATAAATTGTTACATTTTTACTCAAAATCATTTTTTCACAGACCTGCCTCAAGATTATTGAAGCACACAGATGGCTTCTCTTCAGTAACAGGCAAAGAGCACATTTTCTTTTGACAGAATTTCACCAGTGCATAGAGTTCCTTTCAACATGTCCTGACTAACTGGGATGTCCTTTGAATATTTACTCTGATAGTCAAATGTTGTTAATTTAGTTCAACTAGAAACAGTATCTGACTCATAATTGTCCATTCAGATAATCAGTAAAGCAATAACATGTGGAGAAATAAAGAGTCTGTTTCCGGCCACTTTTCACAGTCTCACTTTATATTCACACTTGTGATATAGTCTGGGGTTCATTTTTATGGCCACTGTTACAGCCTCACTGAATATGACACCAAGTAGGGAGACTATTGTATATGGAAATTATTTCCTCACTGAATATTACATACCTAAAGAATCATCAGAGTCTATTTCATATATTTTTCACAGAATATTGAATAATGCACACCTGGAATAGTCAGAAGTTTTTCATATGGTCAACAGAGCCTCACTAAATGTACAACCTGAGTCAGATTCTTTTTTATCCTCTCATTCAGAATCTCACTAAATAATGCACACCTGTGGAATAGTCAGGAGTCTTTTTCATGTGATCTCTCATTCAGAATGTCACTTAATAATGGGAGTAGTCAGAGTCATTTAATGCAGCCACATATTCAGAGCCAGTCATTACACACTTGGGGAATAGTCAAGTATATTTATGGCCACATTTCAGCACCTCACTGAGTGACACACACCTGGGAAATAGTAAGGACAATTTTATATTAACACTAATTGAGAGCCTCACAGAATAATGCAAACCTGTAAAACAGTCAGAAACCTGTTTAATTTGGTCACTTTTTCAGAGCCTCAGTGAATAATACACCTGGGGAACAGTGAGTCTATTTCATGTGGCCACCATTCAGAGCTGTGAATAGTGCACACCTGGAGAATTCTCAAGAGTCTATTTAAATGGAATGCATTCAGTGACTCTGTGAATAACACAAACCTAGGAAATAGTGAGAATCTATTCAAATGGCAGATATTCAGAGCCTCTGTAAATAATAAACACCTGGGGAATAATCAGGAGTCTATTGTTATGGCTCATTCAGCCTCAGAATAACGCAAGTCTGTCAAGAGTCTATATGGCCACTCATTTCGAGCCTCACTGAATAGTACACACCTGGGAAAAAGTCAGGATTTCACATGGCCACTCTGAGGCTCAGTGAATAATTCACACCTGTTGAGTACGGAATTTTTATGTAGCATCATTCAGAGCCACACTGAATGAATGACCTTAGAATAGTCAGAATTCTGTTTAATATGACCACTCATTCAGCCTCAAATGAACATGTCTGGGAGTACTGAGGATACTAATTATATTATCTCAATTCTGAGATTCCATGAATAATAAAACCTGTGGAATTATCAGAAATCTATTTTATATGGCCCATTGGGAACCACAAGAAATAATACACAACTAGGAATATTCAGAGTCTATTTATGTGGTCACTCAGAAAATCAGTGAATAATGCACACATAAGAAATACTCAGTAAATATTAGAGTCATTTCTATGCCACTCAGAGCCTCAGTGAATAATTCACACCACAGCAATAGTCAGTCTCTTTCACATGACCACTAATTCAGCATCTCACTGAATAATACACCTGGGGAATCTTCAGAATTCTATTCCATAAGAACACTCATTCAGAGCCTTACTGAATAATGCACAATGGGGCAATAGTCAGGAGTCTATTTCATATGGCTCTCTCATTCAAATGATAAACCCTGTGAGTAGTCAGGACCCTATTTAAGATAGCCACAAATTAAGCACCTCCTGAAGGATACACACCTGGGTGATAGAGTCTGTTTGATAAGCACCATACAGAAACTCTTTGAATAATGCACATGAGGAATAATCACTAGTCTATTTCATGGTTATTCCTTTAGAGAATCAATGAATAACGCACACCTGTGAGTAAATGAATTCTCTTTTCATATTATACTAAGTGTTTCAGTGAATATATATATATATATATATATATATATATAAATAGTCAGAATCTTTTCATATGGCCACTCATTCAGAGCCTCAGTGAATAATACACACTGGGAAATAGTCAAGGGTCTACTTCAAATGGCTACACATTCAGACTCACTGAATAATACACACCTGGGAATAGTGAGGAGTCTCTTTTATGCCCACTATTCAGAGTCTCATTCATAATACACACCTGGGGAAGAGTTAAGATTCTACTTTATGTAGCCACTCATTTAGAGCCTCAGTGAATAATGCACACCTGTGGAATAGACATTAGCCTATTTTATGGCCACAAAATCAAAGCCTCAGTGAATAATGCACAACTTTGGAATAGTCAGTAGTCTATTCCATATGCCCACTAATTAGAGTCTCAGTCAATAATACACACCTGTGGAATAGTCAGGAGGCTATTTTATGTAGCCACTCATTTAGAGCCTCAGTGAATAATGCACACAGGGTACTCAGGACACTATTACATATGGCCTCTCATTCAGAGCTTCTCAGAATAATGAACAACTGTAGAGTACTAGAAGTCTATTTCATATAGCTACACATTCAGACTCACTGAATAATACACACTGGGGAAAGTCAAAATTCTATTTCATATAGCCACTCATTCAGAGCCTTACTGAATAATGCACACCTGTGGAATAGTCAGGATTCTATTTCATATGGCCACTCATTCAGAGCCTCATTCAGAAATCATATTTGGGAATACTCAGGAGTCTATTTCATACCACTCATTCAGAGTCTCCTGGAATAATGCACACCTGGAAATAGTCTGAGTCTATTTGATATGATGATTCATTCAGTGCCTCAGTGGAAAATGCACATGAGAAGACAGAGGCTATTTTATGTAGCCACTCATCCACATCTAGTAAGTAATACACACTGGGAAATAGTCAGGAGTCTATTCATGTGGCCACTTATTCAGAAACTAAATGAATGATACACACCTGGGAATAGTAGAGTCTATATATGGCCATTCAATCAGAGCATTACTGAATAATGCACACCTGGAAATAGTCAGGATTCTATTTCATATGACCATTGATTAAGAGCCTCATTGAGTAATGCACATGTGGTCAATAATCAGGAGGCTATGTCATATGAACACTCATTCAGCCTCAGTGAATAATGCACACCTGTGGAGTAGCCAGAGTGTATAATAAGCCACTCATTCAGAGCCTCAGTGAATAATACACACCTGTGGAATAGTCAGGATTCCATTTCATGGCCACTGACTCATAGCCTCAGTGAATAATGCACAATGTACAGTACTCAGCAGTCTATTTCATATAGCCACTCATTCAGATTCACTGAATAATACAAACATGTGGAATAGTCAGAATCTTTTCATATGGCCACTCATTCAGAGCCTCACTGAATAATACACACCTGGGGAAGAGTTAGCAGTCTACTTTATATAGCCACTCATTTACAGCCTCAGTGAATAATGCACACGTGTGAATAGACACTAGTCTTTTAAATGGCCACAAAATCAAAGCCTGAGTGAGTAATGCACAACTTTGGAATAGTCAGGTCTATTCCATATGCCCACATACAGAGTCTGAGTCAATAATACACACCTGTGGAATAGTCAGGAGGCTATTTTTATGATCAAACTTTTCAGAGTTTGTGATAATGCAATAGGGCATACAGGACACTATTACATATGGCCTCTCATTCAGAGCTTCTCAGAATAATGAACACAGAGTCAGAGTCTATTTCATATAGCTACACATTCAGACTCACTGAATAATACACACTGGGGAAAGTCAAAATTCTATTTCATAAAGCCACCAGAACCCAACTAAAATAACCTTGGTATTCAGGATTCTCTTTCATGGCCACATTCAGAGCACTATTCAGAGCCTCAGTAATCATACATCCTGGGAATACTCAGGAGTCTATTTCATACTCATTCAGAGTCTCCTGAATAATACACCTGAAATAGTCTGAGTCTATTTGATATGATGATTCATTCATGCCTCAGTGAATAATGCACATGTGGAATAGTCAGGAGGCTATTTTATGTAGCCACTCATCCATCTTTAGTAAGTAATACACACTGGGAAATAGTCAGAGTCTATTCATGTGGCCACTTATTCAGAAACTAAATGAATGATACACACCTGGGAATAGTAGAGTCTATATATGGCCATTCAATCAGAGCATTACTGAATAATGCACACCTGTGGAATAGTCAGGATTCTATTTCATATGACCATTGATTAAGATCATTGAGTAATGCACATGGAATAATCAGGAGGCTATGTCATATGAACACTCATTCAGCCTCAGTGAATAATGCACACCTGTGAGTAGCCAGAGTGTATAATCTCTCATTCAGCCTCAGTGAATAATGCACACCTGTGGAATAGTCAGAGTCTATTTCATATGGCCACTCATTCAGCCTCAGTGAATAATGCACAATGTACAGTACTCAGCAGTCTATTTCATAGCCACTCATTCAGATTCACTGAATAAAACATGTGGAATAGTCAGGAGTCTATTTTATATGGCCACTCATTCAGATTCACTGAATAATACACACCTGTGGAATAGTCAGAGTCTATTTCATATAGCCACTCATTTACAGCCTCAGTGAATAATGCACACCTGTGGAATAGTCAGGAGTCTATTTTATATGGCCACTCATTCAGAGCCTCAGTGAATAATGCACACCTGTGGAATAGTCAGAGTCTATTTCATATGGCCACTCATTCAGAGCCTCAGTGAATAATGCACACCTGTGGAATAGTCAGAGTCTATTTCATATAATCACTAACAAAGACTCATTAAAATACACACCTGTGGAATAGTCAGGAGACTCTTTATATGGCAAAGTTTCAGAGCCTCAGTGAATAATGCATACCTGTGGAATACTCAGGAGTCTATTACATATGGCCACTCATTCAGAGCCTCACTGAATAATGCACACCTGTGGAGTAGTCAGGAGTCTATTTCATATAGCCACATATTCAGAGCCTCACTGAATAATACAGACCTATGGAAAATTCAGGATTCTATTTTGTATCTCCACTCATTCAGAGCCAAACCTAAAATGCATGCCTGAGGAGTATTCAGGAGTCTATACTATGGCCACTCATTCAGAGCTTCAGTGAATAATACACACCTGTGGAATAGTCAGGAGTCTATTTCATATGGCCACTCATTCAGAACCTCAGTGAAGAATTATATATACCTGGAATACTCAGGATTCTATTTCATATAGCCAATTATTCAGAGACTCACTGAATAATGCACACCTGGGGAAGTCTGAGACTATTTGATATGACCGTTCACCCAGTGCCTCAGTGAAAATGCACAGCTGAGAAATAGTAAAGGATATAGTCAGAGTCTATTTCTTATGGTCACTTCAGAAACTCACTGAATGATACACACCTGGGAATAATCAGAGTCCATGCCATATGGCCACTCATTCACAGCATTACCGAATAATGCACAATGAAACAATAGTCAGGTGTCTATTTTATATGGCCTCTCATTCAGAGCTTCAGTGAATAATAACACCTGTGGAGTAGTCAGGACCCTATTTAAGATAGCCACAAATTAAGCACCTCCTGAATGATACACACCTGGGTGATAGTCAGGAGACAATTTGATATGGACACTCATTCAGAGCCTCACTGAATAATGCACATGTGAAGAATAATCACTAGTCTATTTCATATGGTGATTCATTTGGAATCAAGAATAATGCACACCTGTGGAATAGTCAGGATTCTATTTCATATGGCCACTCTTTCAGTGTTCAGTGAATATATGTATATCTGAATAGTCAGGATTCTATTTCATATGGCCACTCATTCAGCCTCAGTGAATAATACACCCAGAAAATAGTCAGAGTCTATTTCATATGGCCACTCATTCAGAATCACTGAATAATGCACACCTGGGGAATAGTCAGGAGTCTATTTCATATGGCCTCATTCAGAGTCTCATTCAATAATACACACCTGGAATAGTCAGAGTCTACTTCATATAGCCACTCATTTAGAGCCTCAGTGAATAATGCACACCTGGGGAATAGTCAGGAGTCTATTTCATATGGCCACTCATTCAGTGCCTCACTGAATAATACACACCTGGGGAATCATCAGGATTCTATTTCATATAGCCACTCATTCAGAGCCTTATGAATAATTCACAATGGGGCAATAGTCAGGTGTCTATTTTATATGGCCTCTCATTCAGAGTTTCAGTGAATAATGAACTTCTATGGAGTAGTCAGGACCCTATTTAAGATAGCCACAAATTAAGCACCTCCTGAATGATACACACCTGGGGAATAGTCAGGAGTCTATTTGATATGGACACTCATACAGAATCTGTTTGAATAATGCACACCTGTGGAATAGTCAGGAGTCTATTTCATATGGCCACTCATTCAGAGCCTTACTGAATAATGCACACCTGTGGAATAGTCAGGAGTCTATTTCATATGGCCACTCATTCAGAGCCTCACTGAATAATGCACACCTGTGGAATAGTCAGAGTCTATTTCATGGCCACTCATTCAGAATCACTGAATAATGCACACCTGGAATAGTCAGAAGTCTCTTTTATGGCCACTCATTCAGAGCCTCACTAAATGAACACACCTGGGAAAATAGTCAGAGTCTATTTTATATGGCCACTCATTCAGAGCCTCAGTGAATAATGCACACCTGTGGAATAGTCAGAGTCTATTTCATGTGGCCACTCATTCAGTGCCTCACTGAATAATACACCTGTGGAATAGTCAGGAGTCTATTTCATGTAGACACATATTCAGAGCTGTGAATAATACACACCTGGGAATAGTCAGGAGTCTATTTTATATGGCCACATATTCAGAGCCTCACTGAATAATACACACCTGGGAATAGTCAGGAGTCTATTTCATATGGCCACTCATTCAGAGCCTCAGTGAATAATGCACACCTGTGGAGTAGTCAGGAGTCTATTTTATATGGCCACTCATTCAGAGCCTCACTGAATAATACACCTGTGGAATAGTCAGGAGTCTGTTTTATATGGCCACTCAGAATCAGTGAATAATGCACATGAGAAATACTCAGTGAATATTAGAGTCTATTTCATATGGCCACCAGAGCCTCAGTGAATAATGCACACCTGGGAATAGTCAGAGTCTATTTCATATGACCACTGATTCAGTATCTCACTGAATGATACACACCTGGGGAATCATCAGGATTCTATTCCATAGACCACTCATTCAGAGCCTTACTGAATAATGCACAATGGGGAAATAGTAAGAGTTTATTTCATATGGCCTCATTCAGAGTTCAGTGAATAATGCACACCTGTGGAATAGTCAGGACCCTGTTTAAGATAGCCACAAATTAAGCACCTCCTGAATGATACACACCTGGGTGACAGTCAGGAGTCTATTTGATATGGACACTCATACAGAACCTCTTGAATAATGCACATGTGAAGAATAATCACTAGTCTATTTCATATGGCCACTCATTCAGAGCTTCAGTGAATAATACACACCTGGGTGATAGTCAGGAGTCTATTTCATATGGCCACTCATTCAGAGACTCACTGAATAATGCACACCTGAGAATAGTCAGGAGTCTATTTCATATGGCCACTCTTTCAGTGTTTCAGTGAATAATATATATATATATATATATATATATATATATGGAATAGTCAGAGTCTATTTCATATGGCCACTCATTCAGAGCCTCAGTGAATAATACACCTGAAATAGTCAGAGTCTATTTCATATGGCCACTCATTCAGAGTCTCTGTAAATAATGCACACCTGTGGAATAGTCAGGAGTCTCTTTCTATGCCCACTTATTCAGTCTCATTCAATAATACACACCTGGGAAATAGTCAGAGTCTATTTCATATAGCCACTCATTTAGAGCCTCAGTGAATAATGCACACCTGTGGAACAGACACTGGTCTATTTTGTATGGCCACAAAATGAAAGCCTGAGTGAGTAATGCACAACTTTGAATAGTGAGAGTCTATTCCATATTCCCACTTAATCAGTGTCTCAGTCAATAATACAATTAGAATAGTCAATTTATCTAATCACTAACTCAAAGCCTCATTAAATAATACACCTGTGAATAGTCAGAGTCTATTTCATATGGCCACATTCAGAGCCTCAGTGAATAATGCATACCTGGGGAATACTCAGGACACTATTACATATGGCCTCTCATTCAGAGCTTCACTGAATAATGCACACCTGGGAAATAGTCAGGATTCTATTTCATATAGCCACTCATTCAGAGCCTTACTGAATAATGCACACCTGGGAATAGTCAGGAGTCTATTTTATATGGCCACTCATTCAGAGCCTCATTGAATAATGCACAATGGGGCAATAGTCAGGAGTCTATTTCATATGGCCACTCATTCAGAGCCTCAGTGAATAATGCATACCTGGGGAATACTCAGGAGTCTATTTTATATGGCCACTCATTCAGAGACTCATGAATAATGCACACCTGAGAAATAGTCAGGAGTCTATTTTATATGGCCTCTCATTCAGAGCCTCAGTGAATAATACACACCTGGGAATAGTCAGAGTCTATTTTATATAGCCACTCATTCAGAGCCTCACTGAATAATACACACCTGGGAATAGTCAGAGTCTATTTCATATGGCCACTTATTCAGAAACTCAGTGAATGATACACACCTGTGGAATAGTCAGGAGTCTATTTCATATGGCCACTCAATCAGAGCATTACTGAATGATGCACACCTGGGAATAGTCAGAGTCTATTTCATATGGCCACATTCAGAGCCTCATTGAGTAATGCACATCTGGTCAGTAATCAGGAGGCTATGTCATATGAACACTCATTCAGAGCCTCAGTGAATAATGCACACCTGTGGAATAGTCAGAGTCTATTTCATATGGCCACTCATTCAGAGCTCAGTGAATAATACACACCTGTGGAATAGTCAGGAGTCTATTTTATATGGCCACATTCAGAGCCTCAGTGAATAATGCACACCTGTGGAATAGTCAGGAGTCTATTTTATATGGCCACTCATTCAGAGATTCACTGAATAATACACACCTGGGAATAGTCAGGATTCTATTTCATATGGCCACTCATTCAGAGCCTCAGTGAATAATACACACCTGGGGAAGAGTTAGAGTCTACTTTATATAGCCACTCATTTACAGCCTCAGTGAATAATGCACACCTGTGGAATAGTCAGGAGTCTATTTTAAATGGCCACAAAATCAAAGCCTGAGTGAGTAATGCACAACTTTGAATAGTCAGTAGTCTATTCCATATGCCCACTTATTCAGAGTCTCATTCAATAATACACACCTGGGGAATAGTCAGAGTCTATTTCATATGGTCACTAACTCAAAGCCTCATTAAATAATACACACCTGTGGAATAGTCAGGAGTCTATTTTATATGGCCACTCATTCAGAGCCTCAGTGAATAATGCACACCTGGGAAATAGTCAGGAGTCTATTTCATATGGCCACTCATTCAGAGCTTCACTGAATAATACACACCTGTGGAATAGTCAGAGTCTATTTCATATGGCCACATTCAGAGCCTCACTGAATAATACACCTGGGAATAGTCAGGAGTCTATTTTATATGGCCACTCATTCAGAGACTCACTGAATAATGCACACCTGGGGAATAGTCAGGAGTCTATTTCATATGGCCACATTCAGAGCCTCACTGAATAATACACACCTGTGGAATAGTCAGGAGTCTATTTCATATGGCCACTCATTCAGAACCTCAGTGAATAATACACACCTGGGGAATACTCAGGATTCTATTTCATATGGCCTCTCATTCAGAGCTTCAGTGAATAATACACACCTGTGGAATAGTCAGGAGTCTATTTTATATGGCCACTCATTCAGAGCCTCACTGAATGATACACACCTGGGAATAGTCAGGAGTCTATTTTATATGGCCACTCATTCAGAGCCTCAGTGAATAATGCACACCTGGGGAATAGTCAGAGTCTATTTCATATAGCCACTCATTTAGAGCCTCAGTGAATAATGCACACCTGTGGAATAGTCAGGATTCTATTTCATATGGCCACTCATTCAGAGCTTCAGTGAATAATGCACACCTGTGGAATAGTCAGGATTCTATTTCATATGGCCACATTCAGAGCCTCACTGAATAATACACACCTGGGAATAGTCAGAGTCTATTTCATATGGCCTCTCATTCAGAGCTTCAGTGAATAATACACACCTGTGGAATAGTCAGGAGTCTATTTCATGTAGACACATATTCAGAGCCTCACTGAATGATACACACCTGGGAAATAGTCAGGAGTCTATTTCATATAGCCACTCATTTAGAGCCTCAGTGAATAATGCACACCTGTGGAATAGTCAGAGTCTATTTCATATGGCCACTCATTCAGAATCACTGAATAATGCACACCTGGGAAATAGTCAGAGTCTATTTCATATGGCCACTCATTCAGAGCCTCAGTGAATAATGCACACCTGTGGAATAGTCAGGAGTCTATTTCATATGGCCACTCATTCAGAGCCTCACTGAATAATACACACCTGGGAAATAGTCAGAGTCTATTTCATATGGCCACTCATTCAGAGCCTCAGTGAATAATGCACACCTGTGGAATAGTCAGGAGTCTATTTCATATGGCCACTTATTCAGAGTCTCATTCAATAATACACACCTGTGGAATAGTCAGGAGTCTATTTCATATGGCCACTCATTCAGAGCCTCACTGAATAATGCACACCTGGGAAATAGTCAGGAGTCTATTTCATATGGCCACTCATTCAGTGCCTCACTGAATGATACACACCTGGGGAATCATCAGGATTCTATTCCATACTACCACTCATTCAGAGCCTCAGTGAATAATGCACACTGGGAATAGTCAGGTGTCTATTTATATGGCCTCTCATTCAGAGCTTCAGTGAATAATGAACTTCTATGGAGTAGTCAGGAGTCTATTTCATATAGCCACTCATTTAGAGCCTCAGTGAATAATACACACCTGTGGAATAGTCAGGAGTCTATTTCATATGGCCACTCATTCAGAATCACTGAATAATGCACACTGGGAATAGTCAGAGTCTATTTCATATGGCCACTCATTCAGAATCACTGAATAATGCACACCTGTGGAATAGTCAGAGTCTATTTCATATGGCCACTCATTCAGAGCCTCACTGAATAATACACACCTGTGGAATAGTCAGGAGTCTATTTCATATGGCCACTCATTCAGAATCACTGAATAATGCACACCTGGAATAGTCAGAGTCTATTTCATATAGCCACTCATTTAGAGCCTCAGTGAATAATACACACCTGGGAAATAGTCAGAGTCTATTTCATGTAGACACATATTCAGAGCCTCACTGAATAATGCACACCTGTGGAATAGTCAGAGTCTATTTCATATGGCCTCTCATTCAGAGTCTCACTGAATAATGCACACCTGTGGAATAGTCAGGAGTCTATTTCATGTAGACACATATTCAGAGCCTCAGTGAATAATACACACCTGGAATAGTCAGGAGTCTATTTCATGTAGACACATATTCAGAGCCTCACTGAATAATACACACCTGGAATAGTCAGGAGTCTATTTCATGTAGACACATATTCAGAGCCTCAGTGAATAATGCACACCTGTGGAATAGTCAGAGTCTATTTCATATGGCCACTCATTCAGAGCCTCACTGAATAATACACCTGTGGAATAGTCAGAGTCTATTTCATATGGCCACTCAGAGCCTCAGTGAATAATGCACACATGAGAAATACTCAGTGAATATTAGAGTCTATTTCATATGGCCACTCAGAGCCTCAGTGAATAATACACACCTGGAATAGTCAGAGTCTATTTCATATGACCACTGATTCAGTATCTCACTGAATGATACACACCTGGAATAGTCAGGAGTCTATTTCATGTAGACACATATTCAGAGCCTCACTGAATAATGCACACCTGGGGAATAGTCAGGAGTCTATTTCATATGGCCTCATTCAGAGCTTCAGTGAATAATACACACCTGTGGAATAGTCAGGAGTCTATTTCATATGGCCACTCATTCAGAGCCTCAGTGAATAATACACACCTGTGGAATAGTCAGGACCCTATTTAAGATAGCCACAAATTAAGCACCTCCTGAATGATACACACCTGGGGAATAGTCAGGAGTCTATTTGATATGGACACTCATACAGAACCTCTTTGAATAATGCACATGTGAAGAATAATCACTAGTCTATTTCATATGGCCACTTATTCAGTCTCATTCAATAATACACACCTGGAATAGTCAGGAGTCTATTTGATATGGACACTCATACAGAACCTCTTTGAATAATGCACACCTGTGGAATAGTCAGAGTCTATTTCATGTAGACACATATTCAGAGCCTCAGTGAATAATGCACACCTGTGGAATAGTCAGGAGTCTATTTCATGTAGACACATATTCAGAGCCTCAGTGAATAATACACACCTGGAATAGTCAGGAGTCTATTTGATATGGACACTCATACAGAACCTCTTTGAATAATGCACACCTGTGGAATAGTCAGGAGTCTATTTCATATGGCCACTCATTCAGAATCACTGAATAATGCACACCTGTGGAATAGTCAGGAGTCTATTTGATATGGACACTCATACAGAACCTCTTTGAATAATGCACACCTGTGGAATAGTCAGGAGTCTATTTCATATGGCCACTCATTCAGAATCACTGAATAATACACACCTGGGAAATAGTCAGAGTCTATTTCATATGGCCTCATTCAGAGTCTCACTGAATAATACACACCTGGAATAGTCAGGAGTCTATTTCATATGGCCACTTATTCAGTCTCATTCAATAATACACACCTGGAATAGTCAGGAGTCTATTTCATATAGCCACTCATTTAGAGCCTCAGTGAATAATACACCTGTGGAATAGTCAGATTCTATTTCATATGGCCACTCATTCAGAGCCTCACTGAATAATGCACACCTGTGGAATAGTCAGGAGTCTATTTCATATGGCCACTTATTCAGTCTCATTCAATAATACACACCTGTGGAATAGTCAGGAGTCTATTTCATATAGCCACTCATTTAGAGCCTCAGTGAATAATACACCTGTGGAATAGTCAGGAGTCTATTTCATATGGCCACTTATTCAGTCTCATTCAATAATACACACCTGTGGAACAGACACTGGTCTATTTTGTATGGCCACAAAATCAAAGCCTGAGTGAGTAATGCACAACTTTGGAATAGTCAGGAGTCTATTTCATATGGCCACTCATTCAGAGCCTCAGTGAATAATACACCTTAGGAATAGTAAAGAATCTATTTATCTAATCACTAACTCAAAGCCTCATTAAATAATACACACCTGTGGAATAGTCAGGAGTCTATTTCATATGGCCAAACATTCAGAGCCTCAGTGAATAATGCACACCTGGGGAATAGTCAGGATTCTATTTCATATGGCCACTCATTCAGAGCCTCACTGAATAATGCACACCTGGGGAATAGTCAGGATTCTATTTCATATAGCCACTCATTCAGAGCCTTACTGAATAATGCACACCTGTGGAATAGTCAGGAGTCTATTTTATGGCCACTCATTCAGAGCCTCATTGAATAATACATATCTATGGAAATGTCAGGAGTGTATTTCACATGGCCATTCATTCAGAGCCTCACTGAATGATACACACCTGTGGAATAGTCAGGAGTCTATTTCATATGGCCACTCATTCAGAGACTCATGGAATAATGCACACCTGAGAAATAGTCTGGAGTCTATTTGATATGGACACTCATACAGAACCTCTTTGAATAATGCACACCTGTGGAATAGTCAGGATTCTATTTCATATAGCCACTCATTTAGAGCCTCAGTGAATAATGCACACCTGTGGAATAGTCAGGATTCTATTTCATATGGCCACTCATTCAGAGCCTCATTGAGTAATGCACAACTTTGGAATAGTCAGGACCCTATTTAAGATAGCCACAAATTAAGCACCTCCTGAATGATACACACCTGTGGAATAGTCAGGAGTCTATTTCATATGGCCACTCATTCAGAGCCTCAGTGAATAATACACACCTGTGGAATAGTCAGGAGTCTATTTTATGTGGCCACTTATTCAGAAACTCAGTGAATGATACACACCTGTGGAATAGTCAGAGTCTATTTCATATGGCCACTCAATCAGAGCATTACTGAATGATGCACACCTGGGAAATAGTCAGGAGGCTATGTCATATGAACACTCATTCAGAGCCTCATTGAGTAATGCACATCTGGTCAGTAATCAGGAGGCTATGTCATATGAACACTCATTCAGAGCCTCAGTGAATAATACACACCTGTGGAATAGTCAGGAGTCTATTTTATGTGGCCACTTATTCAGAAACTCAGTGAATGATACACACCTGTGGAATAGTCAGAGTCTATTTCATATGGCCACTCAATCAGAGCATTACTGAATGATACACACCTGGGGAATAGTCAGGAGTCTATTTCATATGGCCACTCATTCAGAGCCTCATTGAGTAATGCACATCTGGTCAGTAATCAGGAGGCTATGTCATATGAACACTCATTCAGAGCCTCAGTGAATAATGCATACCTGGGAATACTCAGGAGTCTATTTCATATGGCCACTCATTCAGAGCCTCATTGAGTAATGCACATCTGGTCAGTAATCAGGAGGCTATGTCATATGAACACTCATTCAGAGACTCATGGAATAATGCACACCTGTGGAATAGTCAGGAGTCTATTTCATATGGCCACTCATTCAGAGCCTCAGTGAATAATGCACACCTGGGAAATAGTCAGGATTCTATTTCATATGGCCACTCATTCAGAGACTCATGGAATAATGCACACCTGTGGAATAGTCAGGATTCTATTTCATATGGCCACTCATTCAGAGCCTCAGTGAATAATACACACCTGTGGAATAGTCAGGATTCTATTTCATATGGCCACTCATTCAGAGCCTCAGTGAATAATGCACACCTGTGGAATAGTCAGGAGTCTATTTCATATGGCCACTCATTCAGAGATTCACTGAATAATACACACCTGTGGAATAGTCAGGATTCTATTTCATATGGCCACTCATTCAGAGCCTCACTGAATAATACACACCTGTGGAATAGTCAGGAGGCTATTTCATATGGCCACTCATTCAGAGCCTCATTGAGTAATGCACATCTGGTCAGTAATCAGGAGGCTATGTCATATGAACACTCATTCAGAGCCTCAGTGAATAATACACACCTGTGGAATAGTCAGGAGTCTATTTTATATAGCCACTCATTTACAGCCTCAGTGAATAATGCACACCTGTGGAATAGTCAGGAGTCTATTTTATATGGCCACAAAATCAAAGCCTGAGTGAGTAATGCACAACTTTGGAATAGTCAGGAGTCTATTTCATATGGCCTCTCATTCAGAGCTTCACTGAATAATACACACCTGTGGAATAGTCAGGATTCTATTTCATATGGCCACTCATTCAGAGCCTCAGTGAATAATACACACCTGTGGAATAGTCAGGAGTCTATTTCATATGGCCACTCATTCAGAGCCTCATTGAATAATACACACCTGTGGAATAGTCAGAGTCTATTTCATATGGCCAAACATTCAGAGCCTCAGTGAATAATGCATACCTGGGAATACTCAGGACACTATTACATATGGCCTCTCATTCAGAGCTTCACTGAATAATACACACCTGTGGAATAGTCAGGATTCTATTTCATATGGCCACTCATTCAGAGCCTCACTGAATAATACACACCTGTGGAATAGTCAGGAGTCTATTTCATATGGCCACTCATTCAGAGCCTCAGTGAATAATGCACACCTGTGGAATAGTCAGGATTCTATTTCATATGGCCACTCATTCAGAGCCTCAGTGAATAATGCACACCTGTGGAATAGTCAGAGTCTATTTCATATGGCCTCTCATTCAGAGCTTCACTGAATAATACACACCTGTGGAATAGTCAGGATTCTATTTCATATGGCCACTCATTCAGAGCCTCACTGAATAATACACACCTGTGGAATAGTCAGAGTCTATTTTATATAGCCACTCATTTAGAGCCTCAGTGAATAATGCACACCTGTGGAATAGTCAGAGTCTATTTCATATGGCCACTCATTCAGAGCCTCACTGAATAATACACACCTGTGGAATAGTCAGGAGTCTATTTCATATGGCCACTCATTCAGAGCCTCAGTGAATAATGCATACCTGGGAATACTCAGGATTCTATTTCATATAGCCACTTATTCAGAGACTCACTGAATAATGCACACCTGGGGAATAGTCAGGAGTCTATTTTATATGGCCACTCATTCAGAGCCTCAGTGAATAATGCACACCTGTGGAATAGTCAGGAGTCTATTTCATATGGCCTCTCATTCAGAGCTTCAGTGAATAATGCACACCTGGGAATAGTCAGAGTCTATTTCATATGGCCTCTCATTCAGAGCTTCAGTGAATAATACACACCTGTGGAATAGTCAGAGTCTATTTCATATGGCCACTCATTCAGAGCCTCACTGAATGATACACACCTGGGGAATAGTCAGAGTCTATTTTATATGGCCACTCATTCAGAGCCTCACTGAATAATACACACCTGGGAATAGTCAGAGTCTATTTCATATGGCCTCTCATTCAGAGCTTCAGTGAATAATGCACACCTGGGAATAGTCAGGAGTCTATTTTATATGGCCTCTCATTCAGAGCTTCAGTGAATAATACACACCTGGGAATAGTCAGAGTCTATTTCATATGGCCACTCATTCAGAGCCTCACTGAATAATGCACACCTGGGAATAGTCAGAGTCTATTTCATATGGCCACTCATTCAGAGCCTCAGTGAATAATGCACACCTGTGGAATAGTCAGGAGTCTATTTCATATGGCCACTCATTCAGAGCCTCACTGAATAATGCACACCTGTGGAATAGTCAGGAGTCTATTTCATATGGCCTCTCATTCAGAGCTTCAGTGAATAATGCACACCTGTGGAATAGTCAGGAGTCTATTTTATATGGCCTCTCATTCAGAGCTTCAGTGAATAATGCACACCTGTGGAATAGTCAGGAGTCTATTTCATATGGCCACTCATTCAGAGCCTCACTGAATAATGCACACCTGGGAATAGTCAGAGTCTATTTCATATGGCCACTCATTCAGAGCCTCACTGAATAATGCACACCTGGGAATAGTCAGAGTCTATTTCATATGGCCACTCATTCAGAGCCTCACTGAATGATACACACCTGTGGAATAGTCAGGAGTCTATTTCATATGGCCACTCATTCAGAGCCTCAGTGAATAATACACACCTGTGGAATAGTCAGAGTCTATTTCATATGGCCACTCATTCAGAGCCTCACTGAATGATACACACCTGTGGAATAGTCAGAGTCTATTTCATATGGCCACTCATTCAGAGCCTCAGTGAATAATGCACACCTGTGGAATAGTCAGAGTCTATTTCATATGGCCACTCATTCAGAGCCTCAGTGAATAATGCACACCTGGGAATAGTCAGAGTCTATTTCATATGGCCTCTCATTCAGAGCTTCAGTGAATAATACACACCTGTGGAATAGTCAGGAGTCTATTTCATATGGCCTCTCATTCAGAGCTTCAGTGAATAATACACACCTGTGGAATAGTCAGAGTCTATTTCATATGGCCTCTCATTCAGAGCTTCAGTGAATAATACACACCTGGGGAATAGTCAGAGTCTATTTCATATGGCCACTCATTCAGAGCCTCAGTGAATAATGCACACCTGTGGAATAGTCAGAGTCTATTTCATATGGCCACTCATTCAGAGCCTCACTGAATAATGCACACCTGTGGAATAGTCAGGAGTCTATTTTATATGGCCACTCATTCAGAGCCTCACTGAATAATGCACACCTGGGAATAGTCAGAGTCTATTTCATATGGCCACTCATTCAGAGCCTCACTGAATAATGCACACCTGGGAATAGTCAGAGTCTATTTTATATGGCCTCTCATTCAGAGCTTCAGTGAATAATACACACCTGTGGAATAGTCAGGAGTCTATTTCATATGGCCTCTCATTCAGAGCTTCAGTGAATAATGCACACCTGGGAATAGTCAGAGTCTATTTCATATGGCCACTCATTCAGAGCCTCAGTGAATAATACACACCTGTGGAATAGTCAGAGTCTATTTCATATGGCCACTCATTCAGAGCCTCACTGAATGATACACACCTGTGGAATAGTCAGAGTCTATTTCATATGGCCTCTCATTCAGAGCTTCAGTGAATAATGCACACCTGGGGAATAGTCAGAGTCTATTTCATATGGCCACTCATTCAGAGCCTCACTGAATAATGCACACCTGGAATAGTCAGAGTCTATTTCATATGGCCACTCATTCAGAGCCTCAGTGAATAATACACACCTGGGGAATAGTCAGGAGTCTATTTCATATAGCCACTCATTTAGAGCCTCAGTGAATAATACACACCTGTGGAATAGTCAGAGTCTATTTCATATGGCCACTCATTCAGAGCCTCACTGAATAATGCACACCTGTGGAATAGTCAGAGTCTATTTTATATGGCCTCTCATTCAGAGCTTCAGTGAATAATACACACCTGGGAATAGTCAGAGTCTATTTCATATGGCCACTCATTCAGAGCCTCAGTGAATAATACACACCTGGGGAATAGTCAGGAGTCTATTTCATATGGCCACTCATTCAGAGCCTCAGTGAATAATGCACACCTGTGGAATAGTCAGGAGTCTATTTCATATGGCCTCTCATTCAGAGCTTCAGTGAATAATGCACACCTGTGGAATAGTCAGGAGTCTATTTCATATGGCCACTCATTCAGAGCCTCACTGAATAATGCACAATGGGGCAATAGTCAGGAGTCTATTTTATATGGCCTCTCATTCAGAGCTTCAGTGAATAATACACACCTGTGGAATAGTCAGGAGTCTATTTTATATGGCCTCTCATTCAGAGCTTCAGTGAATAATACACACCTGTGGAATAGTCAGGAGTCTATTTCATATGGCCACTCATTCAGTGCCTCACTGAATGATACACACCTGGGAATAGTCAGAGTCTATTTCATATAGCCACTCATTCAGAGCCTCAGTGAATAATGCACACCTGGGAAATAGTCAGGTGTCTATTTTATATGGCCACTCATTCAGAGCTTCAGTGAATAATGAACTTCTATGGAGTAGTCAGGAGTCTATTTTATATGGCCTCTCATTCAGAGCTTCAGTGAATAATGCACATGTGAAGAATAATCACTAGTCTATTTCATATGGCCACTCATTCAGAGCCTCACTGAATAATACACACCTGGGAATAGTCAGAGTCTATTTCATATGGCCACTCATTCAGAGCTTCAGTGAATAATACACACCTGGGAATAGTCAGAGTCTATTTCATATGACCTCTCATTCTGGGAATCACTGAATAATGCACATGTGAAGAATAATCACTAGTCTATTTCATATGGCCACTCATTCAGAGCTTCAGTGAATAATGCACACCTGGGAATAGTCAGAGTCTATTTCATGTAGACACATATTCAGAGCCTCAGTGAATAATACACACCTGGGAATAGTCAGAGTCTATTTCATGTAGACACATATTCAGAGCCTCACTGAATAATGCACACCTGGGAATAGTCAGAGTCTATTTCATATGGCCACTCATTCAGAGAATCACTGAATAATACACACCTGTGGAATAGTCAGGAGTCTATTTCATATGGCCACTCATTCAGAGCCTCACTGAATAATACACACCTGGAATAGTCAGAGTCTATTTCATATGGCCACTCATTCAGAGAATCACTGAATAATGCACACCTGGAATAGTCAGAGTCTATTTCATGTAGACACATATTCAGAGCCTCAGTGAATAATACACACCTGGGAATAGTCAGAGTCTATTTCATATAGCCACTCATTTAGAGCCTCAGTGAATAATACACACCTGGGAATAGTCAGAGTCTATTTCATATAGCCACTCATTTAGAGCCTCAGTGAATAATACACACCTGGGAATAGTCAGAGTCTATTTCATATGACCTCTCATTCTGGGAATCACTGAATAATACACACCTGTGGAATAGTCAGAGTCTATTTCATGTAGACACATATTCAGAGCCTCAGTGAATAATGCACACCTGTGGAATAGTCAGAGTCTATTTCATATGGCCTCTCATTCAGAGCTTCAGTGAATAATGCACACCTGGGAATAGTCAGGATTCTATTTCATATGGCCACTCATTCAGAGCCTCAGTGAATAATGCACACCTGGGAATAGTCAGAGTCTATTTCATATGGCCACTCATTCAGAGCCTCACTGAATAATGTGGAGTAGTCAGGAGTCTATTTCATGTAGACACATATTCAGAGCCTCAGTGAATAATACACACCTGGGAATAGTCAGGAGTCTATTTCATGTAGACACATATTCAGAGCCTCACTGAATAATACACACCTGTGGAATAGTCAGGAGTCTATTTCATATGGCCACTCATTCAGAGCCTCAGTGAATAATGCACACCTGTGGAATAGTCAGGAGTCTATTTCATGTAGACACATATTCAGAGCCTCACTGAATAATGCACACCTGTGGAATAGTCAGGAGTCTATTTCATATGGCCTCTCATTCAGAGCTTCAGTGAATAATGCACACCTGGGAATAGTCAGAGTCTATTTCATATGGCCTCTCATTCAGAGCTTCAGTGAATAATGCACACCTGTGGAATAGTCAGGAGTCTATTTCATATGGCCACTCATTCAGAGCCTCAGTGAATAATACACACCTGGGAATAGTCAGAGTCTATTTCATGTAGACACATATTCAGAGCCTCAGTGAATAATACACACCTGGGAATAGTCAGAGTCTATTTCATGTAGACACATATTCAGAGCCTCACTGAATAATACACACCTGGGAATAGTCAGAGTCTATTTCATATGGCCTCTCATTCAGAGCTTCAGTGAATAATACACACCTGTGGAATAGTCAGGAGTCTATTTCATATGGCCTCTCATTCAGAGCTTCACTGAATAATGCACACCTGTGGAATAGTCAGGAGTCTATTTCATGTAGACACATATTCAGAGCCTCAGTGAATAATACACACCTGGGAATAGTCAGGAGTCTATTTCATATGGCCACTCATTCAGAGCCTCAGTGAATAATGCACACCTGGAATAGTCAGAGTCTATTTCATGTAGACACATATTCAGAGCCTCACTGAATAATACACACCTGTGGAATAGTCAGAGTCTATTTCATATGGCCACTCATTCAGAGCCTCACTGAATAATACACACCTGGGAATAGTCAGGATTCTATTTCATATAGCCACTCATTCAGAGCCTCACTGAATAATGCACACCTGTGGAATAGTCAGAATTCTATTTCATATGGCCTCTCATTCAGAGCTTCAGTGAATAATACACCTGTGGAATAGTCAGAGTCTATTTCATATAGCCACTCATTCAGAGCCTCACTGAATGATACACACCTGGGAATAGTCAGGAGTCTATTTCATGTAGACACATATTCAGAGCCTCAGTGAATAATGCACATGTGAAGAATAATCACTAGTCTATTTCATATAGCCACTCATTTAGAGCCTCAGTGAATAATGCACATGTGAAGAATAATCACTAGTCTATTTCATATGGCCACTCTTTCAGTGTTTCAGTGAATAATGCACACCTGTGGAATAGTCAGGAGTCTATTTCATATGGCCACTCATTCAGAGCCTCAGTGAATAATACACACCTGGGAATAGTCAGAGTCTATTTCATATGGCCACTCATTCAGAGTCTCTGTAAATAATGCACACCTGGGGAATAGTCAGGAGTCTATTTCATATAGCCACTTATTCAGAGTCTCACTGAATAATACACCTGTGGAATAGTCAGGAGTCTATTTCATATAGCCACTCATTTAGAGCCTCAGTGAATAATGCACACCTGTGGAATAGTCAGGAGTCTATTTTATATGGCCACTCATTCAGAGCCTCAGTGAATAATGCACACCTGTGGAATAGTCAGGAGTCTATTTCATGTAGACACATATTCAGAGCCTCAGTGAATAATACACACCTGGGAATAGTCAGAGTCTATTTCATATGGTCACTAACTCAAAGCCTCATTAAATAATACACACCTGTGGAATAGTCAGGAGTCTATTTTATATGGCCACTCATTCAGAGCCTCAGTGAATAATGCACACCTGGGAATAGTCAGGAGTCTATTTCATATGGCCACTCATTCAGAGCCTCACTGAATAATGCACACCTGGGAATAGTCAGAGTCTATTTTATATGGCCACTCATTCAGAGCCTCACTGAATAATGCACACCTGTGGAATAGTCAGGAGTCTATTTCATATGGCCACTCATTCAGAGCCTCACTGAATAATGCACACCTGTGGAATAGTCAGAGTCTATTTCATATAGCCACTCATTCAGAGCCTCAGTGAATAATACACACCTGTGGAATAGTCAGGAGTCTATTTCATATGGCCACTCATTCAGAGACTCATGAATAATGCACACCTGGGGAATAGTCAGAGTCTATTTTATATGGCCACTCATTCAGAGCCTCAGTGAATAATGCACACCTGTGGAATAGTCAGGAGTCTATTTCATATAGCCACTCATTTAGAGCCTCAGTGAATAATACACACCTGGGAATAGTCAGAGTCTATTTTATATGGCCACTCATTCAGAGCCTCACTGAATGATACACACCTGGGAATAGTCAGGAGTCTATTTCATATGGCCACTCATTCAGAGCCTCACTGAATAATGCACACCTGGAATAGTCAGGATTCTATTTCATATAGCCACTCATTTAGAGCCTCAGTGAATAATGCACACCTGTGGAATAGTCAGGAGTCTATTTCATATGGCCACTCATTTAGAGCCTCAGTGAATAATGCACACCTGGGAATAGTCAGAGTCTATTTCATATAGCCACTCATTCAGAGCCTCAGTGAATAATACACACCTGTGGAATAGTCAGGAGTCTATTTTATATGGCCACTCTTTCACAGCCTCACTGAATAATGCACACCTGTGGAATAGTCAGGAGTCTATTTCATGTAGACACATATTCAGAGCCTCAGTGAATAATACACACCTGGGAATAGTCAGAGTCTATTTCATGTAGACACATATTCAGAGCCTCAGTGAATAATACACACCTGTGGAATAGTCAGGAGTCTATTTCATGTAGACACATATTCAGAGCCTCAGTGAATAATACACACCTGTGGAATAGTCAGGAGTCTATTTCATATGGCCACTCTTTCACAGCCTCACTGAATGATACACACCTGGGAATAGTCAGGAGTCTATTTCATATGGCCTCTCATTCAGAGCTTCAGTGAATAATGCACACCTGTGGAATAGTCAGGAGTCTATTTCATGTAGACACATATTCAGAGCCTCACTGAATAATACACACCTGGGAATAGTCAGAGTCTATTTCATGTAGACACATATTCAGAGCCTCAGTGAATAATGCACACCTGTGGAATAGTCAGGAGTCTATTTCATATGGCCACTCATTCAGAGTCTCATTCAATAATACACACCTGTGGAATAGTCAGGAGTCTATTTCATATAGCCACTCATTTAGAGCCTCAGTGAATAATACACACCTGGGAATAGTCAGAGTCTATTTCATATGGCCTCTCATTCAGAGCTTCAGTGAATAATACACACCTGGGAATAGTCAGAGTCTATTTCATATGGCCACTCATTCAGAGAATCACTGAATAATGCACAATGGGGCAATAGTCAGGAGTCTATTTTATATGGCCACTCATTCAGAGCCTCAGTGAATAATACACACCTGTGGAATAGTCAGGAGTCTATTTCATATGGCCTCTCATTCAGAGCTTCAGTGAATAATACACACCTGGGAATAGTCAGAGTCTATTTCATGTAGACACATATTCAGAGCCTCACTGAATAATACACACCTGTGGAATAGTCAGGAGTCTATTTCATATGGCCTCTCATTCAGAGCTTCAGTCAATAATACACACCTGGGAATAGTCAGAGTCTATTTCATATAGCCACTCATTTAGAGCCTCAGTGAATAATGCACACCTGTGGAATAGTCAGGAGTCTATTTTATATAGCCACTCATTCAGAGATTCACTGAATAATACACACCTGTGGAATAGTCAGGATTCTATTTCATATGGCCACTCATTCAGAGATTCACTGAATAATACACACCTGTGGAATAGTCAGGAGTCTATTTTATATGGCCACTCATTCAGAGCCTCACTGAATAATACACACCTGTGGAATAGTCAGGATTCTATTTCATATAGCCACTCATTTACAGCCTCAGTGAATAATGCACACCTGTGGAATAGTCAGGATTCTATTTCATATGGCCACTCATTCAGAGATTCACTGAATAATACACACCTGGGAATAGTCAGAGTCTATTTCATATGGCCACTCATTCAGAGATTCACTGAATAATACACACCTGTGGAATAGTCAGGAGTCTATTTCATGTGGCCACTTATTCAGAAACTCAGTGAATGATACACACCTGGGAATAGTCAGAGTCTATTTCATATGGCCAAAGTTTCAGAGCCTCAGTGAATAATACACACCTGTGGAATAGTCAGGAGTCTATTTCATATGGCCACTCATTCAGAGCCTCACTGAATAATACACACCTGTGGAATAGTCAGGAGTCTATTTCATATGGCCAAAGTTTCAGAGCCTCAGTGAATAATGCACACCTGTGGAATAGTCAGGAGTCTATTTCATATAGCCACATATTCAGAGTCTGAGTCAATAATACACACCTGGGAATAGTCAGGAGTCTATTTTATATGGCCACTCATTCAGAGCCTCAGTGAATAATACACACCTGGGAATAGTCAGAGTCTATTTCATATGGCCAAAGTTTCAGAGCCTCAGTGAATAATACACACCTGGGAATAGTCAGGAGTCTATTTCATATAGCCACATATTCAGAGCCTCACTGAGTAATACACACCTGGGAATAGTCAGAGTCTATTTCATATGGTCACTAACTCAAAGCCTCATTAAATAATACACACCTGGGAATAGTCAGGAGTCTATTTTATATGGCCACTCATTCAGAGATTCACTGAATAATACACACCTGTGGAATAGTCAGGAGTCTATTTCATATGGTCACTAACTCAAAGCCTCATTAAATAATACACACCTGTGGAATAGTCAGGAGTCTATTTTATATGGCCACTCATTCAGAGATTCACTGAATAATACACACCTGGGAATAGTCAGAGTCTATTTCATATGGCCACTCATTCAGAGCCTCAGTGAATAATACACACCTGGGAATAGTCAGGAGTCTATTTCATATAGCCACATATTCAGAGTCTGAGTCAATAATACACACCTGTGGAATAGTCAGGAGTCTATTTTATATAGCCACTCATTTACAGCCTCAGTGAATAATACACACCTGGGAATAGTCAGGATTCTATTTCATATGGTCACTAACTCAAAGCCTCATTAAATAATACACACCTGGGAATAGTCAGGAGTCTATTTCATATGGCCACTCATTCAGAGATTCACTGAATAATACACACCTGGGAATAGTCAGGATTCTATTTCATATGGCCACTCATTCAGAGATTCACTGAATAATACACACCTGGGAATAGTCAGAGTCTATTTCATATGGCCACTCATTCAGAGATTCACTGAATAATACACACCTGGGAATAGTCAGGAGTCTATTTTATATGGCCACTCATTCAGAGCCTCACTGAATAATGCACACCTGTGGAATAGTCAGGAGTCTATTTCATATGGCCACTCATTCAGAGCCTCACTGAATAATGCACACCTGTGGAATAGTCAGGAGTCTATTTCATATGGCCACTCATTCAGAGATTCACTGAATAATACACACCTGGGAATAGTCAGGAGTCTATTTTATATGGCCACTCATTCAGAGCCTCACTGAATAATACACACCTGGGAATAGTCAGAGTCTATTTCATATGGCCACTGACTCATAGCTTCACTGAATAATACAGACCTATGGAAAAGTCAGGAGTGTATTTCACATGGCCACTCATTCAGAGATTCACTGAATAATACACACCTGGGGAATAGTCAGGATTCTATTTCATATAGCCACTTATTCAGAAACTCACTGAATGATACACACCTGGGGAATAGTCAGAGTCTATTTTATATGGCCACTCATTCAGAGCCTCAGTGAATAATATGTATATCTGAATAGTCAGAGTCTATTTTATATAGCCACTCATTCAGAGCCTCACTGAATAATGCACACCTGTGGAATAGTCAGGATTCTATTTCATATGGCCACTCATTCAGAGCCTCACTGAATAATGCACACCTGGGGAATAGTCAGAGTCTATTTCATATGGCCACTCATTCAGAGATTCACTGAATAATACACACCTGGGGAATAGTCAGGATTCTATTTCATATAGCCACTTATTCAGAAACTCACTGAATGATACACACCTGGGGAATAGTCAGAGTCTATTTCATATGGCCACTGACTCATAGCCTCAGTGAATAATGCACACCTGTGGAATAGTCAGGAGTCTATTTTATATAGCCACTCATTCAGAGATTCACTGAATAATACACACCTGGGGAATAGTCAGAGTCCATGCCATATGGCCACTCATTCAGAGCCTCACTGAGTAATACACACCTGGGGAATAGTCAGAGTCTATTTTATATAGCCACTCATTTACAGCCTCAGTGAATAATGCACATGTGGAATAGACACTAGTCTATTTTATATGGCCACAAAATCAAAGCCTGAGTGAGTAATGCACAACTTTGGAATAGTCAGTAGTCTATTCCATATGCCCACATATTCAGAGTCTGAGTCAATAATACACACCTGGGGAATAGTCAGAGTCTATTTCATATGGTCACTAACTCAAAGCCTCATTAAATAATACACACCTGTGGAATAGTCAGAGTCTATTTCATATGGCCAAAGTTTCAGAGCCTCAGTGAATAATGCATACCTGGGAATACTCAGGATTCTATTTCATATGGCCTCATTCAGAGCTTCACTGAATAAATAACACCTGTATTGTAGTCAGAATTCTATTTCATATAGCCACTCATTCAGAGCCTCACTGAATAATACACACCTGTGGAATAGTCAGGATTCTATTTCATATGGCCACTCATTCAGAGAATCACTGAATAATGCACACCTGTGGAATAGTCAGAGTCTATTTTATATGGCCACTCATTCAGAGCCTCACTGAATAATACAGACCTATGGAAAAGTCAGGAGTGTATTTCACATGGCCACTCATTCAGAGCCTCAGTGAATAATACACACCTGGGGAATCATCAGGATTCTATTTCATATAGCCACTTATTCAGAGACTCACTGAATAATGCACACCTGGGGAATAGTCTGGAGTCTATTTTATATGGCCACTCATTCAGAGCCTCAGTGAATAATACACACCTGGGAATAGTCAAGAGGATATAGTCAGGAGTCTATTTTATATGGCCACTCATTCAGAAACTCACTGAATGATACACACCTGGGGAATAGTCAGAGTCCATGCCATATGGCCACTCTTTCACAGCCTCACTGAATAATGCACAATGGGCAATAGTCAGGAGTCTATTTTATATGGCCTCATTCAGAGCTTCAGTGCATAATAAACAGCTGTGGAGTAGTCAGGACCCTATTTAAGGTAGCCCAAATTAAGCACCTCCTGAATGATACACACCTGGGTGATAGTCAGGAGTCTATTTTATATGGCCACTCATTCAGAGCCTCAGTGAATAATGCACACCTGGGGAATAGTCAGAGTCTATTTCATATGGCCACTCATTCAGAGAATCACTGAATAATGCACACCTGTGGAGTAAAATGGGGTCTATTTCATATGGCCACTCTTTCAGTGTTTCAGTGAATAATATGTATATCTGAATAGTCAGGAATCTCTTTCATATGGCCACTCATTCAGAGCCTCAGTGAATAATGCACACCTGTGGAATAGTCAGGAGTCTATTTCATATGGCCACTCATTCAGAGCCTCAGTGAATAATGCACAATGGGCAATAGTCAGGAGTCTATTTTATATGGCCACTCATTCAGAGCCTCACTGAATAATACACACTTGGGGAATAGTCAAGAGTCTACTTCATATAGCCACTCATTTAGAGCCTCAGTGAATAATGCACACCTGGGGAATAGTCAGAGTCTATTTCATATGGCCACTCATTCAGTGCCTCACTGAATGATACACACCTGGGGAATCATCAGGATTCTATTCCATACTACCACTCATTCAGAGCCTTACTGAATAATGCACAATGGGGCAATAGTCAGGTGTCTATTTTATATGGCCTCATTCAGAGCTTCAGTGAATAATGAACTTCTATGGAGTAGTCAGGACCCTATTTAAGATAGCCACAAATTAAGCACCTCCTGAATGATACACACCTGGGTGGTAGTCAGGAGTCTATATCATAGGACCTCTCATTCTGGGAATAACTGAATAATACACATCTGGAAATATTCAGTAGTCTATTTGGTATGGACACTCATACAGAACCTGTTTGAATAATGCACACATGGAGAATAATTAGGAGTCTATGTCATATGGCTACTCATTCTGACAATCAGTGAATAATGCACACGTGTGGAGTAATAAGAAGTCTGTTTCATATGGCCACTCTTTCACAGCCTCACTGAATATTACACACTTGTGATATAGTCTGGAGTCTATTTCTTATGGCCACTCATTCAGAGAATCACTGAATAATGCACACCTGTGGAATAGTCAGAAATCTCTTTCTTATGGCCACTCATTGAGAGCCTCACTAAATGTACACACCTGGGGAAATAGTCAGGATTCTGTTTTATCCCCTCATTCAGAGTCTCACTGAATAATGCACACCTGTGGAATAGTCAGCAGTCTTTTTTATGTGGCCTCTCATTCAGAGTGTCACTGAATAATGTGGAGTAGTCAGGAGTCTATTTCATGTAGACACATATTCAGAGCCTCAGTGAATAATACACACCTGTGATAGTAAGGAATCTAATTAATATGGCCACATATTCTGAGCCTCACTGAATAATACACACCTGGGGAATAGTCAGAGTCTATTTTATGGCCACTCATTCAGAGCCTCAGTGAATAATGCACACCTGTGGAGTAGCCAGGAGTCTATTTCATTTGGACACTCATTCATAGCCTCAGTGGATAATATGCACCTGTGAAATAGTCAGGAGTCTATTTCATATGGCCACTCATTCAGAGCCTCAGTGAATAATACACACTTGGGGAATAGTCAAGAGTCTATTTTATATGGCCACTCTTTCACAGCCTCACTGAATGATACACACCTGGGAAATAGTCAGGAGTCTATTTGATATGGACACTCAATGAGTGCCTCACTGAATAATGCACACCTGTGGAATAGTCAGGATTCTATTTCATATGGCCACTCATTCAGAGCCTCAGTGAATAATACACACCTGGGAAATAGTCAGGAGTCTATTTCATGTGGCCACTCATTCAGAGACTCATGGAATAATGCACACCTGGGGAATAGTCAGGAGTCTATTTCATATGGCCACTCATTCAGAGCCTCAGTGAATAATACACACCTGGGGAATAGTCAGGATTCTATTTCATATGGCCACATATTCAGAGCCTCAGTGAATAATGCACACCTGGGAAATAGTCAGGAGTCTATTTTATATGGCCACTCATTCAGAGCCTCAGTGAATAATGCACACCTGTGGAGTAGTCAGGAGTCTATTTTATATGGCCACTCATTCAGAGCCTCACTGAATAATACACACCTGTGGAATAGTCAGAGTCTATTTCATATGGCCACTCATTCAGAGGCTCAGTGAATAATGCACACCTGTGGAGTAGTCAGGAGTCTATTTCATATGGCCAAACATTCAGAGCCTCACTGAATGATACACAGCTTGGGAATAGTCAGGAGTCTATTTTATATGGCCACTCATTTAGAGCCTCAGTGAATAATGCACACCTGTGGAATAGTCAGGATTCTATTTCATATGGCCTCTCATTCAGAGCTTCAGTGAATAATACACACCTGTGGAATAGTCAGGAGTCTATTTCATATAGCCACTCATTTAGAGCCTCAGTGAATAATACACACCTGGGGAATAGTCAGGAGTCTATTTCATATGGCCACTCAGAGAATCAGTGAATAATGCACACATGAGGAATACTCAGTGAATATTAGAGTCTATTTCATATGGCCACTCAGAGCCTCAGTGAATAATGCACACCTGGGGAATAGTCAGGATTCTATTTCATATGACCACTGATTCAGTATCTCACTGAATAATACACACCTGGGGAATAGTCAGGATTCTATTTCATATAGCCACTCATTCAGAGCCTTACTGAATAATGCACAATGGGGCAATAGTCAGGAGTCTATTTCATATGGCCTCATTCAGAGCTTCAGTGAATAATGAACACCTGTGGAGTAGTCAGGACCCTATTTAAGATAGCCACAAATTAAGCACCTCCTGAATGATACACACCTGGGTGACAGTCAGGAGTCTATTTTATATGGCCACTCATTCAGAGCCTCAGTGAATAATGCACATGTGAAGAATAATCACTAGTCTATTTCATATGGTGATTCCTTTAGAGAATCAATGAATAACACACCTGTGGAGTAAAATCGAGTCTATTTCATATAGCCACATATTCAGAGCCTCAGTGAATAATATATATATCTGAATAGTCAGGAGTCTATTTCATATAGCCACATATTCAGAGCCTCAGTGAATAATACACCTGGAAATAGTCAAGAGTCTACTTCAAATGGCCACACATTGAGAGTCTCTGTATATAATGCACACCTGTGGAATAGTCAGAGTCTATTTCATGTGGCCACTTATTCAGTCTCATTCAATAATACACACCTGGGAAGAGTTAAGAGTCTACTTTATATAGCCACTCATTTAGAGCCTCAGTGAATAATGCACACGTGTGGAATAGACACTAGTCTATTTTATATGGCCACAAAATCAAAGCCTGAGTGAGTAATGCACAACTTTGGAATAGTCAGGAGTCTATTTCATGTGGCCACTTATTCAGTCTCATTCAATAATACACACCTGTGAATAGTCAGGAGTCTATTCATCTAATCACTAACTCAAAGCCTCATTAAATAATACACACCTGTGGAATAGTCAGGAGGCTATTTCATATGGCCAAACATTCAGAGCCTCATTGAATCATACATACCTGGGGAATACTCAGGACACTATTACATATGGCCTCTCATTCAGAGCTTCACTGAATAATGAACACCTGGGAAAGTCAGGATTCTATTTCATATAGCCACATATTCAGAGCCTCACTGAATAATGCACACCTGTGGAATAGTCAGAGTCTATTTTATATGGCCACTCATTCAGACTCTCATTGAATCATACATACCTGGGGAATACTCAGGAGTCTATTTCATATGGCCTCTCATTCAGCGATTCATGGAATAATGCACACCTGAGAAATAGTCTGGAATCTATTTTATATAATGGCTCATTCAGTGCCTCAGTGGAAAATGCACACGTGAGGAATAGACAAAGGTCTATTTTCTGTAGCCACTCATCCATACCCTGAGTAAGTAATACACACCTGGGGAATAGTCAGGTGTCTATTTCATGTGGCCACTTATTCAGAAACTCAGTTAATGATAAACACCTGTGGACTAGATAGAGTCTATAACATATGGCCACTCAATTAGAGAATTATTGAATGATGCACACCTGGGAAAGAGTCAGGATTCTATTTCATATAACCATTGCTTAAGAGCCTCATTGAGTAATGCACATCTGGTCAGTAATCAGGAGGCTATGTCATATGAACACTCATTCAGAGCCTCAGTGAATAATGCACACCTGTGGAATAGTCAGAGTCTATTTCATATAGCCACTCATTCAGAGCCTCAGTGAATAATGCACACCTGTGGAATAATCAGGATTCAATTTTATATGGCCAATGACTCATAGCCTCAGTGAATAATGCACAAATGTACAGTACTCAGCAGTCTATTTTATATAGCCACTCATTCAGAGCCACAGTGAATAATATACACCTGTGGAATAGTCAGGAGTCTATTTCATATGGCCACTCAGAGCCTCAGTGAATAATACACCTGTGGAATAGTCAGGATTCCATTTCATATGGCCACTCATTTACAGCCTCAGTGAATAATGCACAAATGTACAGTACTCAGCAGTCTATTTCATATGGCCACTCATTCAGAGATTCACTGAATAATACAAATATTTGGGATAGACAGCATCCTGTTTCATATGATCACACAAGGAGAGCCTCACTGAGTAATACACACCTGGGGAATAGTCAGGAGTCTATTTTATATAGCCACTCATTTACAGCCTCAGTGAATAATGCACATGTGGAATAGACACTAGTCTATTTTATATGGCCACAAAATCAAAGCCTGAGTGAGTAATGCACAACTTTGGAATAGTCAGGAGTCTATTTCATATGGCCACTGACTCATAGCCTCAGTGAATAATACACACCTGTGGAATAGTCAGGAATCTCTTTCATATGGCCAAAGTTTCAGAGCCTCAGTGAATAATGCATACCTGGGGAATACTCAGGACGCTATTACATATGGCCTCTCCTTCAGAGCTTCACTGAATAAGGAACACCTGTATTGTAGTCAGAATTCTATTTCATATAGCCACATATTCAGAGCCTCACTGAATAACATACACCTTGGGGAAAGTCAGGATTCTATTTCATATAGCCACTCATTCAGAGCTTCACTGAATAATGCACACCTGGGGAATAGTCAGGAGTCTATTTCATGGCCACTCATTCAGAGCCTCACTGAATAATACAGACCTATGGAAAAGTCAGGAGTGTATTTCACATGGCCACTCATTCAGAACCTCAGTGAAGAATTATATATACCTGGGGAATACTCAGGATTCTATTTCATATAGCCACTTATTCAGAGACTCACTGAATAATGCACACCTGGGGAATAGTCTGGAGTCTATTTGATATGACCGTTCACCCAGTGCCTCAGTGGAAAATGCACAGCTGAGAAATAGTCAAGAGGATATAGTCAGGAGTCTATTTTATATGGTCACTCATTCAGAAACTCACTGAATAATACACACCTGGGGAATAGTCAGAGTCCATGCCATATGGCCACTCATTTACAGCCTCAGTGAATAATGCACAATGGGGCAATAGTCAGAAGTCTATTTCATATGGCCTCTCATTCAGAGCTTCAGTGCATAATAAACAGCTGTGGAGTAGTCAGGACCCTATTTAAGGTAGCCCCAAATTAAGCACCTCCTGAATGATACACACCTGGGGAATAGTCAGAGTCTATTTTATATGGCCACTCATTCAGAGCCTCAGTGAATAATGCACACCTGGGGAATAGTCAGAGTCTATTTCATATGGCCACTCATTCAGAGACTCATGGAATAATGCACACCTGTGGAGTAAAATGGGGTCTATTTCATATGGCCACTCTTTCAGTGTTTCAGTGAATAATATGTATATCTGAATAGTCAGGATTCTATTTCATATAGCCACATATTCAGAGCCTCAGTGAATAATACACACCTGTGGAATAGTCAGGAGTCTATTTCATGTGGCCACTTATTCAGAGTCTCTGTAAATAATGCACACCTGGGCAATAGACAGGAGTCTCTTTTTTATGCCCACTTATTCAGAGTCTATTTTATATGGCCACTCATTCAGAGCCTCATTGAATCATACATACCTGGGGAATACTCAGGAGTCTATTTCATGGCCACTCATTCAGAGACTCATGGAATAATGCACACCTGAGAAATAGTCTGGAGTCTATTTGATATGATGGTTCATTCAGTGCCTCAGTGAATAATGCACACCTGTGGAATAGTCAGAGTCTATTTTATATAGCCACTCATTCAGAGCTTCAGTGAATAATACACACCTGGGGAATAGTCAGGAGTCTATTTCATGTGGCCACTCATTCAGAAACTCAGTGAATGATACACACCTGTGGAATAGTCAGAGTCCATGCCATATGGCCACTCAATCAGAGCATTACTGAATGATGCACACCTGGGAAAGTCAGGATTCTATTTCATATGACCATTGTTTAAGAGCCTCATTGAGTAATGCACATCTGGTCAGTAATCAGGAGGCTATGTCATATGAACACTCATTCAGAGCCTCAGTGAATAATGCACACCTGTGGAATAGTCAGGATTCTATTCCATACTACCACTCATTCAGAGCCTCAGTGAATAATACACACCTGTGGAATAGTCAGGATTCTATTTCATATGGCCACTGACTCATAGCCTCAGTGAATAATGCACAAATGTACAGTACTCAGCAGTCTATTTCATATAGCCACTCATTCAGAGACTCACTGAATAATACAGACCTATGGAAAAGTCAGGAGTGTATTTCACACAGCCACTCATTCAGAGCCTCAGTGAATAATACACCTGTGGAATAGTCAGGATTCTATTTCATATGGCCACTGATGCATAGCCTCAGTGAATAATGCACAAATGTACAGTACTCAGCAGTCTATTTCATATAGACACTCATTCAGATATTCACTGAATAATACAAATATTTGGGATAGACAGCATCCTGTTTCATATGATCACACAAGGAGAGCCTCACTGAGTAATACACACCTGGGAAGAGTTAGAGTCTACTTTATATAGCCACTCATTTACAGCCTCAGTGAATAATGCACACGTGTGGAATAGACACTAGTCTCTTTTAAATGGCCACAAAATCAAAGCCTGAGTGAGTAATGCACAACTTTGGAATAGTCAGGAGTCTATTTCATATGGTCACTAACTCAAAGCCTCATTAAATAATACACACCTGTGGAATAGTCAGAGTCTATTTCATATGGCCAAAGTTTCAGAGCCTCAGTGAATAATGCATACCTGGGGAATACTCAGGATTCTATTTCATATGGCCTCATTCAGAGCTTCACTGAATAAGGAACACCTGTATTGTAGTCAGGAGTCTATTTTATATGGCCACTCATTCAGAGCCTCACTGAATAATACACACCTGGGGAATAGTCAGGAGTCTATTTTATATGGCCACTCATTCAGAGCCTCACTGAATAATGCACACCTGGGGAATAGTCAGGAGTCTATTTCATATGGCCACTCATTCAGAGCCTCACTGAATAATACAGACCTATGGAAAAGTCAGGAGTGTATTTCACATGGCCACTCATTCAGAACCTCAGTGAAGAATTATATATACCTGGGGAATACTCAGGATTCTATTTCATATAGCCACTTATTCAGAGACTCACTGAATAATGCACACCTGGGGAATAGTCTGAGTCTATTTGATATGACCGTTCACCCAGTGCCTCAGTGGAAAATGCACAGCTGAGAAATAGTCAAGAGGATATAGTCAGGAGTCTATTTTATATGGTCACTCATTCAGAAACTCACTGAATGATACACACCTGGGGAATAGTCAGAGTCCATGCCATATGGCCACTCTTTCACAGCCTCACTGAATAATGCACACCTGGGGAATAGTCAGAGTCTATTTCATATGGCCTCTCATTCAGAGCTTCAGTGCATAATAAACAGCTGTGGAGTAGTCAGGACCCTATTTAAGGTAGCCCCAAATTAAGCACCTCCTGAATGATACACACCTGGGTGATAGTCAGGAGACTATTTGATATGGACACTCATACAGAACCTCTTGAATACTGCACATGTGGGAATAATCACTAGTCTATTTCATATGGCCACTCATTCAGAGAATCACTGAATAATGCACACCTGTGGAGTAAAATGGGGTCTATTTTATATGGCCACTCTTTCAGTGTTTCAGTGAATAATATGTATATCTGAATAGTCAGGAATCTCTTTCATATGGCCACTCATTCAGAGCCTCACTGAATAATACACACCTGGGAATAGTCAAGAGTCTACTTCATATAGCCACTTATTCAGAGTCTCTGTAAATAATGCACACCTGGGGAATAGTCAGGAGTCTATTTCATATAGCCACTTATTCAGAGTCTCATTCAATAATACACACCTGGGAAGAGTTAAGAGTCTACTTCATATAGCCACTCATTTAGAGCCTCAGTGAATAATGCACACCTGGGGAATAGTCAGAGTCTATTTCATATGGCCACTCATTCAGTGCCTCACTGAATGATACACCTGGGGAATCATCAGGATTCTATTCCATACTACCACTCATTCAGAGCCTTACTGAATAATGCACAATGGGGCAATAGTCAGGTGTCTATTTTATATGGCCTCTCATTCAGAGCTTCAGTGAATAATGAACTTCTATGGAGTAGTCAGGACCCTATTTAAGATAGCCACAAATTAAGCACCTCCTGAATGATACACACCTGGGTGATAGTCAGGAGTCTATTTCATATGACCTCTCATTCTGGGAATCACTGAATAATACACACCTGTGGAGTAGTCAGGAGTCTATTTGGTATGGACACTCATACAGAACCTCTTTGAATAATGCACACATGGAGAATAATTAGGAGTCTATGTCATATGGCTACTCATTCTGACAATCAGTGAATAATGCACATGTGGAGTAATAAGAAGTCTGTTTCATATGGCCACTCTTTCACAGCCTCACTGAATAATACACACCTGTGGAATAGTCAGGAGTCTATTTCATGGCCACTCATTCAGAGAATCACTGAATAATGCACACCTGGAATAGTCAGGAGTCTATTTCATGGCCACTCATTGAGAGCCTCACTAAATGTACACACCTGGGAATAGTCAGGAGTCTATTTTATATGGCCTCTCATTCAGAGTCTCACTGAATAATGCACACCTGTGGAATAGTCAGAGTCTATTTCATATGGCCTCTCATTCAGAGTCTCACTGAATAATGTGGAGTAGTCAGGAGTCTATTTCATGTAGACACATATTCAGAGCCTCACTGAATGATACACCTGGGGAATAGTCAGGAGTCTATTTCATGTAGACACATATTCAGAGCCTCAGTGAATAATGCACACATGGAGAATAATTAGAGTCTATTTCATGGCCACTCATTCAGAGCCTCAGTGAATAATGCACACCTGTGGAGTAGTCAGGAGTCTATTTCATTTGGACACTCATTCATAGCCTCAGTGGATAATATGCACCTGTGGAATAGTCAGGAGTCTATTTCATATGGCCACTCAGAGAATCAGTGAATAATGCACACCTGGGAAATAGTCAGGATCCTGTTTCATATGACCACTGATTCAGTATCTCACTGAATGATACACACCTGGGAATAGTCAGGAGTCTATTTTATATGGCCACTCATTCAGAGCCTCACTGAATAATACACACCTGGGAATAGTCAGGATTCTATTTCATATGGCCACTCATTCAGAGCCTTACTGAATAATGCACACCTGTGGAATAGTCAGAGTCTATTTCATGGCCACTCATTCAGAGATTCACTGAATAATGTGGAGTAGTCAGGAGTCTATTTTATATGGCCACTCAGAGAATCAGTGAATAATGCACACCTGTGGAGTAGTCAGGACCCTATTTAAGATAGCCACAAATTAAGCACCTCCTGAATGATACACACCTGGGAATAGTCAGAGTCTATTTGATATGGACACTCATACAGAACCTCTTTGAATAATGCACATGTGAAGAATAATCACTAGTCTATTTCATATGGCCACTCAGAGAATCAATGAATAATGCACACCTGTGGAGTAAAATCGAGTCTATTTCATATGGCCACCCTTTCAGTGTTTCAGTGAATAATATATATATCTGGAATAGCCAGGAATCTCTTTCATATGGCCACTCGTTCAGGGCCTCAGTGAATAATACACCCCTGGGAAATAGTCAAGAGTCTACTTCAAATGGCCACACATTGAGAGTCTCTGTATATAATGCACACCTGGGGAATAGTCAGGAGTCTATTTCATGTGGCCACTTATTCAGTCTCATTCAATAATACACACCTGGGAATAGTCAGAGTCTATTTCATATAGCCACTCATTTAGAGCCTCAGTGAATAATGCACACCTGTGGAACAGACACTGGTCTATTTTGTATGGCCACAAAATCAAAGCCTGAGTGAGTAATGCACAACTTTGGAATAGTGAGGAGTCTATTCCATATGCCCACTTAATCAGTGTCTCAGTCAATAATACACACCTTAGGAATAGTAAGGAATCTATTTCATCTAATCACTAACTCAAAGCCTCATTAAATAATACACACCTGTGGAATAGTCAGGAGGCTATTTCATATGGCCACTCATTCAGAGCCTCAGTGACTAATGCATACTGGGAATACTCAGGAGTCTATTTCATATGGCCTCATTCAGAGCTTCACTGAATAATGCACACCTGGGAATAGTCAGAGTCTATTTTATATAGCCACTCATTCAGAGCCTTACTGAATAATGCACACCTGTGGAGTAGTCAGGAGTCTCTTTCCTATGGCCACTGATTCAGAGCCTCATTGAATAATACATATCTATGAAAATGTCAGGAGTGTATTTCACATGGCCACTCATTCAGAGCCTCATTGAATCATACATACCTGGGGAATACTCAGGAGTCTATTTCATATGGCCACTCATTCAGAGACTCATGGAATAATGCACACCTGAGAAATAGTCTGGAGTCTATTTGATATGATGGTTCATTCAGAGCCTCAGTGAATAATACACACCTGTGAATAGTCAGGAGTCTATTTTATGTAGCCACTCATCCATACACTTAGTAAGTAATACACACCTGGGGAATAGTCAGGAGTCTATTTTATGTGGCCACTTATTCAGAAACTCAGTGAATGATACACACCTGTGGACTAGTTAGAGTCTATGACATTTGGCCACTCAATCAGAGCATTACTGAATGATGCACACCTGGGAATAGTCAGGATTCTATTTCATATGACCATTGTTTAAGAGCCTCATTGAGTAATGCACATCTGGTCAGTAATCAGGAGGCTATGTCATATGAACACTCATTCAGAGCCTCAGTGAATAATGCACACCTGGAATAGTCAGAGTCTATTTCATGGCCACTCATTCAGAGCCTCACTGAGTAATACACACCTGTGGAATAGTCAGGATTCTATTTCATATGGCCACTGACTCATAGCCTCAGTGAATAATGCACAAATGTACAGTACTCAGCAGTCTATTTTATATAGCCACTCATTCAGAGATTCACTGAATAATACACACCTGTGGAATAGTCAGAGTCCATGCCATATGGCCACTCATTCAGAGCCTCACTGAGTAATACACACCTGGGAATAGTCAGGAGTCTATTTTATATAGCCACTCATTTACAGCCTCAGTGAATAATACACACCTGTGAATAGTCAGGAGTCTATTTTATATGGCCACAAAATCAAAGCCTGAGTGAGTAATGCACAACTTTGGAATAGTCAGGAGTCTATTTCATATAGCCACATATTCAGAGTCTGAGTCAATAATACACACCTGGGAATAGTCAGAGGTCTATTTCATATGGTCACTAACTCAAAGCCTCATTAAATAATACACACCTGTGGACTAGTCAGGAGACTCTTTCATATGGCCAAAGTTTCAGAGCCTCAGTGAATAATGTATACCTTTGGAATACTCAGGACGCTATTACATATGGCCTCTCATTCAGAGCTTCACTGAATAAGAACACCTGTATTGTAGTCAGAATTCTATTTCATATAGCCACTCATTCAGAACCTCAGTGAAGAATCATATATACCTGGGGAATACTCAGGAGTCTATTTTATATAGCCACTCATTCAGAGACTCATGGAATAATGCACACCTGGGAATAGTCAGGAGTCTCTTTCCTATGGCCACTCATTCAGAGCCTCACTGAATAATACACACCTGTGGAATAGTCAGGAGTCTATTTCATATGGCCACTCATTCAGAACCTCAGTGAAGAATTATATATACCTGGGGAATACTCAGGATTCTATTTCATATAGCCACTTATTCAGAGACTCACTGAATAATGCACACCTGGGAATAGTCTGAGTCTATTTGATATGACCGTTCACCCAGTGCCTCAGTGGAAAATGCACAGCTGAGAAATAGTCAAGAGGATATAGTCAGGAGTCTATTTCATATAGCCACTTATTCAGAAACTCACTGAATGATACACACCTGGGAATAGTCAGAGTCCATGCCATATGGCCACTCAATCACAGCATTACCAAATAATGCACAATGGGGCAATAGTCAGGAGTCTATTTTATATGGCCTCTCATTCAGAGCTTCAGTGCATAATAAACAGCTGTGGAGTAGTCAGGACCCTATTTAAGGTAGCCCCAAATTAAGCACCTCCTGAATGATACACACATGAGTGATAGTCAGGAGTCTATTTTATATGGCCACTCATTCAGAGACTCACTGAATAATGCACACCTGTGGAATAGTCAGGAGTCTATTTCATATAGCCACTTATTCAGAGACTCACTGAATAATGCACACCTGTGGAGTAAAATGGGGTCTATTTCATATGGCCACTCTTTCAGTGTTTCAGTGAATAATATGTATATCTGAATAGTCAGGAATCTCTTTCATATGGCCACTCATTCAGTGCCTCAGTGGAAAATGCACAGCTGAGAAATAGTCAAGAGTCTACTTCAAATGGCTACACATTCAGAGTCTCTGTAAATAATGCACACCTGGAATAGTCAGAGTCTATTTCATATAGCCACTTATTCAGAGTCTCATTCAATAATACACACCTGGGAATAGTCAGGAGTCTACTTTATATAGCCACTCATTTAGAGCCTCAGTGAATAATGCACACCTGGGAATAGTCAGGAATCTCTTTCATATGGCCACTCATTCAGTGCCTCACTGAATAATGCACACCTGGGGAATCATCAGGATTCTATTCCATACTACCACTCATTCAGAGCCTTACTGAATAATGCACAATGGGGCAATAGTCAGGTGTCTATTTTATATGGCCACTCTTTCAGTGTTTCAGTGAATAATGAACTTCTATGGAGTAGTCAGGACGCTGTTTAAGATAGCCATGAATTAAGTGCCTCCTGAATGATACACACCTGTGGAATAGTCAGGATTCTATTTCATATGACCTCTCATTCTGGGAATCACTGAATAATACACACCTGGGAATAGTCAGGAGTCTATTTCATGTAGACACATATTCAGAGCCTCAGTGAATAATGCACATGGAGAATAATTAGAGTCTATGTCATATGGCTACTCATTCTGACAATCAGTGAATAACGCACATGTGGAGTAATAAGAAGTCTGTTTCATATGGCCACTCTTTCACAGCCTCACTGAATATTACACACTTGTGATATAGTCTGGAGTCTATTTCTTATGGCCACTCATTCAGAGAATCACTGAATAATGCACACCTGGGAATAGTCAGGAATCTCTTTCATATGGCCACTCATTGAGAGCCTCACTAAATGTACACACCTGGGGAATAGTCAGGAGTCTATTTTATATGGCCTCATTCAGAGTCTCACTGAATAATGCACACCTGTGGAATAGTCAGCAGGCTTTTTTATGTGGCCTCTCATTCGGAGTGTCACTGAATAATGTGGAGTAGTCAGGAGTCTATTTCATGTAGACACATATTCAGAGCCTCAGTGAATAATACACACCTGTGGGATAGTAAGGAATCTAATTAATATGGCCACATATTCTGAGCCTCACTGAATAATACACACCTGGAGAATAATTTGGAGTCTATTTCCGATGGACATTCATTCAGAGCCTCAGTGAATAATGCACACCTGTGGAGTAGTCAGGAGTCTATTTCATTTGGACACTCATTCATAGCCTCAGTGGATAATATGCACCTGTGGAATAGTCAGGAATCTATTTCATATGGCCACTCAGAGAATCAGTGAATAATGCACACCTGGAATAGTCAGAGTCTATTTCATGGCCACTCATTCAGAGCCTCACTGAATGATACACACCTGGGAATAGTCAGGAGTCTATTTCATGTAGACACATATTCAGAGCCTCACTGAATAATACACACCTGTGGAATAGTCAGGATTCTATTTCATATGGCCTCTCATTCAGAGTCTCACTGAATAATACACACCTGTGGAATAGTCAGAGTCTATTTCATGTAGACACATATTCAGAGCCTCATTGAATAATACACACCTGTGGGATAGTAAGAATCTAATTAATATGGCCACATATTCTGAGCCTCACTGAATAATACACACCTGGAGAATAATTTGGAGTCTATTTCTTATGGCCACTCATTCAGAGCCTCAGTGAATAATGCACACCTGTGAATAGTCAGGAATCTATTTCATTTGGACACTCATTCATAGCCTCAGTGGATAATATGCACCTGTGGAATAGTCAGGAGTCTATTTTGTATGGCCACAAAATCAAAGCCTGAGTGAGTAATGCACAACTTTGGAATAGTGAGGAGTCTATTCCATATGCCCACTTAATCAGTGTCTCAGTCAATAATACACACCTGTGGAATAGTCAGGAATCTATTTCATCTAATCACTAACTCAAAGCCTCATTAAATAATACACACCTGTGGAATAGTCAGGAGTCTATTTCATATGGCCACCAGAGCCTCAGTGAATAATGCACACCTGGAAATAGTCAGGATCCTGTTTCATATGGCCACTCATTCAGAGTCTCACTGAATAATGCACACCTGGAATAGTCAGGATTCTATTTCATATGGCCACTCATTCAGAGCCTTACTGAATAATGCACACCTGGAATAGTCAAGATTTTATTTCATATGGCATCTCATTCAGAGGTTCTGTGAATAATGTACTCCTGTGGGGTAGTCAGGACCCTGTTTAAGATAGCCAGAAATTAAGCACCTCCCTGAATAATACATACATGGGTGACAGTCAGGAGTCTATTTGATATGGACACTCATACAGAACCTCTTTGAATAATGCACTTGTGAAGAATAATTACTAGTCTCTTTCATATTGTTATTCCTTTAGAGAATCAGAGAATAATGGACACCTGTGTGGTAAATTCGATTCTATTTTATCTGGCCAGTTTTTCAGTGTTTCAGTGAATAATGAATATATCTGGAATAGCCAGGAATCTCTTTCATATGGCCACTCGTTCAGGGCCTCAGTGAATAATACAGCACTGGGAAATAGTCAAGAAACTACTTCAAGTGGCCACACATTCATTGTCTCTGTATATAATGCACACCTGGGAAATAGTCAGGAGTCTCTTTCTTATGCCCACTTATTAAATCTCATTTAATAATGCACACCTGGGAAAGAGTTAAGTGTCTACTTCATATGGCCACTCAGTTAGAGCCTCAGTGAATAATTCACACCTGTGGAACAACCACTGGTCTATTTTGTATGGCCACAAAATCCAAGCCTGTGTGCATAATGCACAACTTTGGAATAGAGAGGAGTCTCTTCCATATTTTCACTTAATCAGTGTCTCAGTCAAAAATATACACCTTAGGAATAGGAAAGAATCTACACTTTCTAATGACTAACTCAAAGCCTCATTAAATAACACACACCTGTGGAATAGTCAGGCGGATATTTTATGTGGCCACTTATTTAGAAACTCAGTGAATGATACACACCTGTGTACTAGTAAAAATCTATGACATATGGCCACTCAATCAGAGCATTACTGAATGATGCACACCTGGGAAATAGGATTTTATTTCATATGACCATTGTTTAAGAGCATCATTTAGTAATGCTCATCTGGTCAGTAATCAGGAGGATATGTCATATGAACACTCATTCAGAGCCTCAGTGAATAATGCACACCTGTGAAGTAGCCAGGAGTGTATTTCACACAGCCACTCATTCAGACTCAGTGAATAATACACACCTCAGGAATAGTCAGGATTCCATTTCATATGGCCACTGTCTCATACCCTCAGTGAATAATGCAAAAATGTACAGTACTCAGCAGTCTATTTCATATAGCTACACATTCAGAGATTTACTGAATAAAACAAATATTTGGGATAGACAGCACCCTGTTTTATATGATCAAAAAACGTAGCCTCACTGAGTACTACACACCTGGGTAAGAGTTAGCAGTCTACTTTATACAGCCACTCATTTACAGACTCAGTGAATAATGCACACGTGTGGAATAGACACTCGTGTCTTAAATGGCCACAAAATCAAACCCTGAGTAATGCACAATTTTGGAATAGTCAGTAGTCTATTCCGTATGTCCACATATACAGAGTCTGAGTCAATAATAAACACATGGGCAATACTCAGCAGTCTATTACCTATGGTCACTAACTCAAAGCCTCATAAAATAATACACACCTGCAAACTACTCAGGAGACTCTTTCATATGGCCAAAGGTTCTGAGCCTCAGTGAATAATGCATACCTGAAAAATACTCAGGACGCTATTACATATGGCCTCTGCTTCAGAGCTTCACAGAAAAAGGATCACCTGTATTGTAGTCAGAATTCTATTTTATATAGGCACATATTCAGAACCTCACTGAATAACATATACCTCGGGGAAAGTCAGGATTCTATTTCGTGTAGCCACTCATTTATAGCTGAATCTAAAAATGCACACCTGAGAAGTATTCAGGAGTCTCTTTCCCATGGCAACTCATTCAGAAACTCACTGCATAATACAGACCTATGAAAAACTCAGGCGTGAATTTTACATGGCCACTCATTCACAACCTCAGTGAAGAATTATATATACCTGGGGAATACTCAGGATTCTATTTCATATAGCCACTTATTCAGAGACTCACTGAATAATGCACACCTGGGGAATAGTCTGGATTCTATTTGATATGACCATTCACCCAGTGCCTCAGTGGAAAATGCACAGCTGAGAAATAGCCAAGATGATATAGTCAAGAGTCTATTTTATATGGTTATTCATTCAGAAACTCGCTGAATGATACACACCTGGGGAATTGTCAGAGTCCATGCCATATGATCACTCAATCACAGCATTACCAAACAATGCACAATGGGGCACTAGTCAGGAGTCAATTTTATATGGCCTCTAATTCAGAGCTTCAGTGCACAAAAAACAGCTCTGGAGTAGTCAGGGGCCCATCTACGTTAGCCCCAAATTAAGCACGTCCCTGAATGATACACACATGAGTGATAGTCAGGAGACTGTTTGATATGTACACTCATACAGAAACACTTTAAATACTGCACATATGGGGAATAATCACTAATGTATTTCATATGGTGAGTCGTTTGGAGAATCAAGAAATAACGCACACCTTTGGAGTATAATGGGGTCTATTTTATATGGCCACACTTTCAGTGTTTCAGTGAATAATATATGTATCTGAATAGTCAGGAATCTCGTTCATATGGCCACTTGTTCAGGGCCTCAATGAATAATGCACCTCTGGGAAATAGTCAAGAGTCTACTTCAAATGGCTACACATTCAGAGTCTCTGTAAATAATGCACACGTGGGCAATAAACAGGAGTCCCTGTTTTTTATGCCCACTTATTCAGAGTCTCATTGAATAATGAACTCCTGGGAAAGTGTTAATAGTCTACTTCATATAGCCACTCATTTAGAGCCTCAGTGAATAATGCACACCAGTGTAATAATCTGTAGCCTCTTTCATGTGGCCACTCATTCATTGCCTCTCTGAATGATACACACCTGGGGAATCATCAGGATTCTCTTCCATACTACTACTCATTCAGAGCATTAATAAATAATTCACAACGGGCAATAGTCAGGTGTCTATTTAATATGGTCTCTCATTCAGAGCTTCAGTGAATATTGAACTTCTATGGAGTAGTCTGGACGCTGTTTATGATAGCCACAAATTAAGTGCCTCCCTGAATGATACACACCTCTGAGATAGTCAGGAGTCTATTTCATATGACCTCTCATTCTGGGAATCACTGAATAATACACACCTGGAGGAGTGTCAGGAGTCTATTTGGTATGGACACTCATACAGAGCCTGTTTGAATAATGCACACATGGAGAATAATTAGGAGTCTATGTCATATGGCTACTCTTTCTGGCAATCAGTGAATAACGCACACATGTGGAGTAATAGGAAGTCTGTTTCATATGGCCCCTCTTTCACAGCCTCACTGAATATTACACACTTGTGATATAGTCTAAAGTCTACTTCTTATGGCCACACATTCAGGGAATCACTGAATAATTCACACCTGTGGAATAGTCAGAAATCTCTTTCCTATGGCCACTCATTGAGAGCCTCACTAAATGTACATACCTGGGGAAATAGTCAAGACTCTGTTTTATACCCTCATTTAGAGTCTCACTGAAAAATGCACACCTGTAGAATAGTCAGGAGTCTTTTTCATGTGGCCTCTCATTCGGAGTGTCACTGAATAATGTGGAATAATAAGGAGTCTATATCATGTATACAGATATTCATAGCCTCAGTGAATAATACACACCTATGGAATAGTAAGGAATCTAATATAGCGACATATTCTAATTCTCACTAAATAATACACACCTGGAGAATAATTCAGAGTCTATTTTTGATGGACATTCATTCAGAGCCTCAGTGAATAATGCACACCTGTGTAGTAGCCTAAAGTCTATTTTATTTGGACACTCATTCATAACCTCAGCGGAAAATTTGCACCTGTGGAATAGACTGGAGACTATTTCTTAGAACCACTCATTCAGAGCCTCAGTGAATAATACTCACTTGTGAAATAGTCAAGAGTCTATTTTATATGTCCTCTCTCTCCGTGCCTCACTGAGTGATACACACCTGGGAAATAATCAGGAAAGTTTTATATGGACACTCAATGAGTTCCTCACTGAATAATGCACACCTGTTTAATAGTCAGGAATCTATTTCATTTGGTCACTCTTTCAGACCCTCAGTGAATAATACACACCTAGAAAAATGTGAGGATTCTATTTCATGTGGCCACTCATTCAGACCCTTACAAAATAGTGCACACTTGGAGAATTCTCAAGAGTCTATTTAGAATTGCAATGCATTCAGAGACTCTGTGAAGAACACACACCTAGGGAATCTTGAAGAATCACTTTTAAATGTCCAAATATTCAGAGCCTCAGTGAATGATACACACTGGGGAAATAATCAGGAGTCTATTGCTTGTTCCCTCTCATTCATCCTCTCAGTGAATAATGCACGTCTGTCGAGTACTGAGGGATCTGTTTTATACGGCCACTCATTTTGAGTCTCACTGAATAGTACACAACTGGGAAAATGTGAGGGGTGTATTTCACATGGCCACTCATTCAGAGGCTCAGTGAATAACCCACAGCTGTTGAATACTCAGGAGCCCTTCTCATATGGTGAATGATTCAGAGCCTCACTGAATGCTACATAGCTTGGGAATAGACAGGATTCTGTTTAATATGAACACTCATTATGAGCCTCAGTGAATAACACATGTCTGTAGAGTACTGAGGATACTAATTTATATCTCTCCCCAATTCTGAGATTCCCTGAATAATACACACCTGTGGAATAATCAGAAGTCTATTTTATATGGCCAGTCATTAGGAACCCCAAGAAATAATACACTACTGGGGAATAGTCAGGAGTCTATTTTATATGGCCACTCAGAGAATCAGTGAACAATGTACAAATGAGCAATACTCAGTGAATATTAGGAGTCTATTTCATATGGCCACTCAGAGAATCAGTGAATAATGCACACATGAGAAATACTCAGTGAGGAGGATTTCCAAGATGGAGCCATAGAAACAACTCAGGATTGCAGCTCAGTGAAGGCGCAGAGAGTGAGTTCTAGCTGCATTCTCAGACGGACCTTTGTTGCCCACAGATCGGAAAAATTCCCAGGTGTAGGAGAGACATGGGACTCCAGCACAACCAGTGTTTTGGCTCACGTGGCCGGTTTGGCCGGCGCCACAGGGCAGCAGCACCCAGCACAAAACTCACTAATCTGGGTGCCCTGTTAAACCAGCAATTGGAGATTTGGATTTGCAGATTGACATGTCCATCTGATTAAGCTGGACTTGGACAAATAGCCAGACCAGGAGATTCCTGGGAATCATGATTTGAGCTGGTGCAGTGGGCAGTGTCATGGTAGATTGAAGGGAGCCCAGTGTCCTATCAGCAGAATACTTGGGCACCAGTGAGAGAGTCAACCATACAAATTAGGAAAAAAAGGACAGAGAGAGAGAGGACGGACTCTGAGGCAGGGAGCCAGGTGATTGGGTTTGGCAGGTCCCACCCTCACGGGGACAAGCAGAGTGGTGATTGGAGGTGCTCAGGGTTTAGTTTTGCTGTGGGCTCAGCTGAATCCAGGTCGGTGCAGCCCGGTGGGGGATGGGTATCCACCACTATGAACGCAATTCACCCCTACTGAGGTACATGCCCAGTGCTGCAGCCTTCCGTTGCCGAGGGAACCCGTCATAACAGAGAGACTGCGCCAGCAGAGCAGAGCTCTCCACAGTAGAATGGAGGCCAGCGGCAGCAGGGCATACCTGTGCTAGCAGGGCAGAGCTCCAGCAGGCAAATAGTGAAGAGATTACCTCCTAGCCGGGCAGAACAGTGCAACAGATACTCATAAAGAAATTCCCAACTACCTGAGACAGAGCATCTGAGGAAAAAAAAGGGTTTTTTTTTATAAGTTCTTCAGCAGCAGACGAAAACACAGATGTCCAACAACACTGAATAAACAACGGAGCTCACAGCTCGGCACTGAAGCTCCTATAAAGTACAGACCGTCTCCTCAAGTAGATCCCTGACCCCTGTATATCCAAAGAGTCACCACAAAAAAAGAACTAATCAGACTGACATATGGCGGGTATTATTTTGGGACAAAGATAGCAGAAGAAGAAACTGGTAGCATCCCTCACTGTTCCACAGCTGCTACAGGTGTACCCCAGAGAAGCAGGGCCTGAAGTGGACCTCAGTACTCATACAGCAGAGAGGCTAGACCATGAGAAAGAAAACAAAGTAACAGAAATACTTCATCATCAACTATCTGGGCGTCCACTCAGAGACTCAATTGAAAAATCAGCAAGTACTAAGAAGACAGGTGGATAAATCTACAAAGATGAGAAGAAACCAGAGCAAAAAAGAGGAAGACACCCAAAACCAAAACACCTCACCTCCTACAAAGGACCAAAACTCCTCACCAGCAAGGGAACAAAGCTGGATGGAGAATGAGTGTGATGAAATGATGAATCAGACCTCAGTGAATAACACATGTCTGTAGAGTACTGAGGATACTAATTTATATCTCTCCCCAATTCTGAGATTCCCTGAATAATACACACCTGTGGAATAATCAGAAGTCTATTTTATATGGCCAGTCATTAGGAACCCCAAGAAATAATACACTACTGGGGAATAGTCAGGAGTCTATTTTATATGGCCTCAGAGAATCAGTGAACAATGTACAAATGAGCAATACTCAGTGAATATTAGGAGTCTATTTCATATGGCCACTCAGAGAATCAGTGAATAATGCACACATGAGAAATACTCAGTGAGGAGGATTTCCAAGATGGAGCCATAGAAACAACTCAGGATTGCAGCTCAGTGAAGGCGCAGAGTGAGTTCTAGCTGCATTCTCAGACGGACCTTTGTTGCCCACAGATCGGAAAAATTCCCAGGTGTAGGAGAGACACAGGGGACTCCAGCACAACCAGTGTTTTGGCTCACGTGGCCGGTTTGGCCAGCGCCACAGGGCAGCAGCACCAGCACAAAACTCACTTCTGGGTGCCCTGTTAAACCAGCAATCTGAGATTTGGAAGGGCAGATTGACATGTCCATCTGATTAAGCAGGACTTGGACAGTGAGCCAGACCAGGAGATTCCTGGGAAGCGTGATTTGAGCCTGGTGCAGTGGGCAGTGCACAGGAGATTGACGGATCCCAGTGCCCTATCAGCAGTACTGGGGGCACCAGTGAGAGTCAACCATTCAAATTGGGAGAAAAAGAGAGAGAGAGGAGGACTCTGAGGCAGGAGCCAGGTGATTGGGCTGGCAGGTCCCACCCTCACGGGGACAAGCAGAGCGATTGAGGTGCTCAGGGTTTGAGAGTTTTTGCTGGCTCAGCTGAATCCAGGTCGGTGCAGCCCGGTGGGGGAGGGTATCCACCACTATGACGCAATCCACCCCTACTGAGGTACATGCCCAGTGCTGCAGCAGCCTGCCATTGCCGAGGCAACCTGCCATAACAGAGACTCCGCCAGCAGGGGCAGAGCCCACACAGAATGGAGGCCAGCGGCAGCAGGGCATACCCGCTAGCAGGGCAGAGCCTCGGCAGGCAAATAGTGAATAGACTGCCTCCTAGCCGGGCAGGACAGTGCAACAGATACTCATAAGAAAGCCCCAACTCCTGAGACAGAGCATCTGAGGAAAAAAAAGGGTTTATAAGTTCTGCTGCAGCAGACATAAACACAGATGTCCAACAACCTGAATGAACAACAGAGCTCACAGCTCAGCACTGGAGCTCCTATAAAGTACAGACCATCTCCTCAAGCAGCTCCTGACCCCTGTATATCCAAGAGTCACCTCAAAAAGGACTAATCAGACTGACATTTGGCGGGCATCATTCTGGAACAAAGATAGCAGAAGAAGAAACTGGTAGCATCCCTCACTGTTCCACAGCTGCTACAGGTGTACCCCAGACAAGCAGGGCCTGGGGGTGGACCTCAGCACTCATACAGCAGAGGGCTAGACCATTAGAAGGAAAACTAAGTAACAGAAATACTTCATCATCAACAATCTGGGCATCCACTCAGAGACCCAATTGAAAAATCAGCAACTACTAAGATGACAGGTGGATAAATCCACAAAGATGGGAAGAAACCAGAGCAAAAGGAGGAAAACACCAAAACCAAAACACCTCACCTCCTACAAAGGACCAAAACTCCTCACCAGAAAGGGAACAAAGCTGGATGGAGAATGAGTGTGAGGAAATGACAAAATCAGACTTCAGAAGGTGGATACTGAGAAACTTCAGTGAGCTAAAAGAACATGTTCTAAATCAATGCAAAGAAACTAAGAACCATGAAGAAATATTTGAAAAAAGATTCGAGGAAATGATAACAAGAATGGACAACTTAGAGAGGAATATGAATAAATTGAAGGAGCTGAAAAACACAACAAGATAACTTCACGAAGCATGCACAAGTTTCAACAGCCAAATTGAACAAGCAGAAGAAAGAATATCAGAAGTCGAAGATCAACTTAATGAAATAAAATGAGAAACCAATATTAGAGAAAAAAGTGTAAAAAGGAATGAACAAAATCTCCAAGAAATGTGGGACTATGTGAAGAGACTCAACTTCTGTTTGATAGGTGTACCAGAATGCGATGAAGAGAATGAATCCAAGCTGGAAAATACTCTTCAGGATATTATACAGGAAAATTTCCCCAACCTAGCAAGGCAGGCCAATACTCAACTACAGGAAATACAGAGAACACCAGAAAGATACTCGGAAAAAAGAGCAACCCCAAAGCACATAATCGTCAGATTCACCAGGGTTGAAATGAAGGAGAAAATACTAAGGGCAGCCAGAGAGAAAGGTCGGGTCACTCACAAAGGAAAGCACATCAGATTCACAGCAGATCTCTCAATAGAGACTCCACAAGCCAGAAGAGAGTGGGGGTCAATATTCAACATCCATAAAGAAAATAATTTTCAACCCAGAATTTCATATCCAGCCAAACTGAGCTTCATAAGTGAAGGAAATATAAAATCCTTTGTGAACAAGCTAGTACTCAGAGATTTTGTTACCACTAGGCCTGCTTTACAAGAGCTCCTGAAAGAGGCACTACACTTAGAAAAAAACAACCAGTACCAGCCATCCTAAAAGCATACCAAATGCTAAAGCATCAACAAAATGAAGAATCTACATGAACCAATGGGCAAAACAGCCAGCTAGCATCAAAATGGCAGTATCAAACTCACATATAACAATATTAACCCTAAATGGAAATGAAGTAAATGCACCAATCCAAAGACACAGACTGGCGAATTGGATAAAAAACCAAAATCCATCGATGTGCTGTATCCAGGAAACCCATCTCACATGCAAGGATACACAAAGGCTCAAAATAAAGGGATGGAGGAAGATTTACCAAGCAAATGGAGCAAAAAAAAGCAGGAGTTGCAATTCTCATCTCTGATAAAATAGACTTTAAAGCAACAAAGATCAAAAGAGACAAAGAAGGTCATTACATAATGGTAAAAGGATCGATACAACAAGAAGAGCTAACGATTCTAAATATATATGGACCCAATGCAGGAGCACCCAGATATATAAGGCAAGTTCTTAATGACTTACAAAGAGACTTAGACTCCCACACAATAATAGTGGGAGACTTTAACACTCCACTGTCAATATCAGACAGATCAACCAGACAGAAAATTAACAAGGATATCCAGGACTTGAACTCAGACCTGGAACAAGCAAACCTGATAGACATTTACAGAACTCTCCACCCCAAATCCACAGAATATACATTCTTCTCAGCACCACATCACACCTACTCCAAAATTGACCACATAATTGGAAGTAAAGCACCTCAGCAAATGCAAAACAACTGAAATCATAACAAACAGTCTCTCAGACCATAGTGCAATCAAGTTAGAACTCAGAATTCAGAAAATAACTCAGAACCGCACAGCTTCATGGAAACTGAACAACTGGCTCTTGAATGTTGATTGATAAACAATGAAATGAAGGCAGAAATAAAGAAGTTCTTGAAACCAACGAGAATGAAGACACAACATACCAGAATCTCTCTGGGACACATTTAAAGCAGTCTGTAGAGGAAAATATATAGCAATAAGTGCCCACATGAGAAGAGTGGAGAGATCCAAAATTGACACCCTATCATCAAAATTGAAAGAGCTAGAGGAGCAAGATCAAAAAGCTCAAAACCTAGCCAAGACAAGAAATAACTAAGATCAGAGCAGAACTGAAGGAGATAGAGACAAGAAAACCCTTCAAAAATCAATAAATCCAAGAGCTGGTTTTTCAAAAAAGATCAACAAAATAGACAGACCACTAGCCAGACTGATAAAAAGAAAAGAGAGAACAACCAAACAATAAAAATAAATCACCACAGATTCCACAGAAATTCAAACCATCATCAGAGAATACTACAAACAACTCTATGCACATAAACTAGTAAACCAGGAAGAAATGGATAAATTCCTGGACACCTGTGTCCTCCCAAGCCTAAACCAGGAGGAAGCAAACTATGAATAGACCAATAACAAGGTCTGAAGTTGAGGCAGCAATTAAGAGCCTACCACACAAAAAAAGCCCAGGTCCAGATGGGTTCACAGCCGAATTCTATCAGACACACAAAGAGGATCTCGTACCATTCCTTCTAAAACTATTCCAAATAATCCAAAAGAGGGAACCTTCCCAAATCATTTTATGAGACCAACATCATCCTGATACCAAAACCTGGCAGAGACTCAACAAGAAAAGAAAACTTCAGGCCAATATCCATGATGAACATAGATGCAAAATCTTCAATAAAATACTGGCAAACCGATTGCAACAGCACATTAAAAACTTATCCATCATGATCAAGTAGGATTCATCCTGGGATGCAAGGCTGGTTCAACATACGCAAGTCTATAAATGTAATTCACCACATAAACAGAAGCAAAACAAAACCACATGATTATCTCAATTGACACAGAGAAGGCATTTGACAAAATTCAACAGCCCTTTATGCTAAAACCCTCAATAAACTTGGTATTGATGGAACATATCTCAAAGTAATAAAAGCTATTTATGACAAACCAACAGCCAATATCATACTTAATGGGCAAAACTGGAAGCATTCCCTTTGAAATCCGGCACTAGACAAGGATGCCCTCTCACCACTTCCTATTCAACATAGTACTGGAAGTTCTAGCCAGAGCAATCAGGCAAGAAAAAGAAATAAAGGGTACTCAAATAGGAAAGGTGGAAGCCAAATTGTCTCTATTTGCAGACGACATGATACTATACCTAGAAGATCCCATCACCTCAGCCCAAAATCTCCTCAAACTGATAAGCAAATTCAGCAAAGTCTCAGGATATAAAATCAATGTGCAAAAATCACAAGCATTTCTATACACCAATAACAGACTTAAAGAGAACCAAAGAAACTGCCATTCACAATTGCTACAAAGAAAACAAAATACCTAGGAATACATCTCACAAGAAACGTAAGGGACCTCTTTAAGAAAAACTACAAACTGCTGCTCAACGAAATAAGAGAGGACACAAACAGATGGAGAAACATTTCATGTTCGTGGTTAGGAAGAAGCAATATCGGGAAAATGACTATACTGCCCAAAGTAATTTGCACAATCAATGCCATCCCCATCAAACTACCATTGAATTTCTTCACAGAACTGGAAAAAACCACCATGAACTTCATATGGAACCAAAAGAGAGCCCGCATAGCCAAGTCAATTCTAAGCAAAAAGAACACAGCGGGAGGCATCACACTATCAGACTTCAAATTATACTACAAGGCTACAGTAATTAAAACAGCATGATACAGGTACCAAAACAGAGATATAGACCAATGCAACAGAACAGAGGCATCGGAGGCAACACAACATATCTACAACCATATAAGCTTTGATAAACAAGACAAAAAAAGCAATGGGGAAATGATTTCCTGTTTATTAAATGGTGTTGGGAAAACTGGCTAGCCACGTGCAGAAAGCAGAAACTGGACCCCTTCCTGAATCCTTACACTAAAATTAACTCCAGATGGATTAAAGACTTAAACATAAGACCTGACACCATAAAAACCCTACAAGAAAAACTAGGCAAAACCATTCAGGACATAGGAGTAGGCAAGGACTTCATGAACAAAACACCAAAAGCATTGGCAACAAAAGCCAAAATAAATAAACGGGACCTAATCAAACTTCACAGCTTCTGCACGACAAAAGAAACAGTCACGAGAGTGAATCGGCAACCATCAGAATGGGAAAAAATCTTTGCAGTTTACGCATCTGACAAAGGGCTGATATCCAGAATTTACAAAGAACTCAAACAGATTTACAGAAAAAATAAAGCCCATTCAAAAATGGGCAAAGGATATGAACAGACACTTTACAAAAGAAGACATACATGAGGCCAACAAACACATGAAAAAATGCTCATCATCACTGGTCATTAGAGAGATGCAAATCAAAACCACATTGAGATACCATCTCAATTGGTATCTGGCGATCATTAAAAAATCTGGAGACAACAGATGATGGATAGGATGTGGAGAAATAGGAACACTTTTACACTGTTGGTGGGAGTGTAAATTAGTTCAACCATTGTGGAAGACAGTGTGTCGATTCCTCAAGGACCTAGAAATAGAAATTCCATTTGACCCAGCAATCCCATTACAGGGTATATATCCAAAGGACTATAAATCGTTCTACTATGAGAACACATGCACATGTATGTTCATTGCAGCACTGTTTACAATAGCAAAGACCTGGAACCAACCCAAATGCCCATCGATGATAGACTGGACTGGGAAAATGTGGCATATATACACCATGGAATATTATGCAGCAATCAAAAATGATGAGTTTGTTTCCTTTGTAAGGACATGGATGAATCTGGAGAACATCATTCTCAGCAAACTGAAACAAAAACAGAAATAGAAATACCACATATTCTCACTTATAGGCAGGTGAGAAAAATGAGAACACATGCACACAGGGAGAAGGTCTACTACACACTGTGGTCTATTAAAAGGAATGGGGGAGGGACAGCGGTGGTACTGGGAAGGGATAGCATGAGAATTAATGCCAAGTGTGGGTGAAGGGGAGGAAGGCAGCAAAACACACTGTCATGTGTGTACCTATGCAACTATCTTGCACGTTCTGCATATGTACCCCAAAACCTATAATGCAATAAAAATTAAAAAAAAAATTAAAAATCTTATCCATCATGATCAGGAAGGATTCATCCCGGGGATGCAAGTCTGGTTCAACATACACAAGTCTATAAATGTAATTCACCACATAAACAGAAGCAAAACCAAAACCACATGATTATCTCAATTGATGCAGAGAAGAAATTTGACAAAATTCATGTATTATTGCCCAGGTGTGCCTCAATAAACTTGATATTGATGGAACATCTCTCAAAGTCATAAAAGCTATATATGACAACCAAATAGCCAATATGATAGTCAATGGGCTGAGACTGGAAGCATTCCTTTGAAATCTGGCACTGAGAAGATATAAATATTATTCAATATAAAACACTGAAAGGGTAGCCGTATGAAATAGAAATTTTGACTTCACAGGTGTGCGTTATATTTTGACTCTCAAATGACATATAAAATAGACTAGTGATTATTCCCCCATGTGCAGTATTTGAAAAGATTCTGTATAGTGTCCATATCAGCAAATCTCCTGACTATAAAATCATGTGTGTATAATTCATGGAACTGCTAATTTGGGCTACCTTAAATAGAGATGACTACTCCACAGCTGTTGCTATTACACATAAAATACCTGAATGACAACTCACAAGGAATAGAATCGTTACTATTGCCATTGTTCATTATTCAAAATGCTCTGATTGAGTGGCCATATGACTTGAACTCGGACTATTCCCAAAAATTTGTATTCTTCAGTGAGTTTCTGAATGGTGACCACATAAAAGAGACTCCTGACTTTATCCTCTTGACTATTTCATAGCTCTACATTTTCCACTGAGTCTGTGAACGGTCATATCAAATAGTCTCCAAAGACTCTTCCCAAGGTGTGCATTATTAAGTCAGTCTCTAAATATGTGGCATATAATAGAATCCTGAAGCATTTTCCAGATATATATAATTCTTTACTGAGATCTGAAAAAAGCATGGCCATGTGAAATACAGAGATTTCCATAGGTCTGTATTCTTCTGTGAGGCTCTGAAGGAGTGGCCATAAATTGAGACTCCTGAATACTCCTCATTGTTTTACATTGCTGGCAATGAGTGGCTCTGGAAATAGAATCCTGACTTTCCCAAGGTGTTTGTCATTCAGTTAGGCTCTGAATATGTGGCTATATGAAATAGAATTCTGACTACAATACAGGAGTTTCTTACTCAATGATGCTCTGAAATAGATGCCACATGTAATAGTGTCCAGATTATTCCCCAGGTATGTATTATTCACTGAGGTTCTGAACTTTTGGACATATGAAATTGTTTCCTGACTAGGCAACACAGCAATTGACTCTGACTCTAAATATTTGGGCATATGGAATAGACTACAGCTATTCACGCAAAGATATTAAGTCAGGCTTTGATTTTGTGGCCATCAGAATGGGAAAAATCTTTGCAGTTTACACATCTGACAAAGGGCTGATATCCAGAATTTACAAAGAACTCAAACAGATTTACAGAAAAATAAACAAGCCCATTCAAAATGGGCAAAGGATATGAACAGACACTTTACAAAAGAAGACATACATGAGGCCAACAAACATATGAAAAATGCTCATCATCACTGGTCATTAGAGAGATGCAAATCAAAACCACATTGAGATACCATCTCACGCCAGTTAGAATGGCGATCATTAAAAATCTGGAGACAGCAGATGCTGGAGAGGATGTGGAGAAATAGGAACACTTTTACACTGTTGGTGGAGTGTAAATTAGTTCAACCATTGTGGAAGACAGTGGCGATTCCTCAAGGACCTAGAAATAGAAATTCCATTTGACCCAGCAATCCCATTACTGGGTATATATCCAAAGGACTATAAATCGTTCTACTATAAGGACACATGCACACGAATGTTCATTGCAGCACTGTTTACAATAGCAAAGACCTGAACCAACCCAAATGCCCATCGATGATAGACTGGACTGGGAAAATGTGGCATATATACACCATGGAATATTATGCAGCAATCAAAATGATGAGTTTGTTTCCTTTGTAAGGACATGGATGAATCTGGAGAACATCATTCTCAGCAAACTGACACAAGAACAGAAATAGAAATACCACATATTCTCACTCATAGGTGGGTGAGAAAATGAGAACACATGGACACAGAGAGGTCTACTACACACTGGGGTCTATTGGGGAATGGGGAGGGACAGCGGTGGTACTGGGAAGGGATAGCATGAGAATTAATGCCAAGTGTGGGTGAAGGGGAGGAAGGCAGCAAAACACACTGTCATGTGTGTACCTATGCAACTATCTTGCACGTTCTGCATATGTACCCCAAAACCTATAATGCAATAAAAATTAAAAAAAAAATTAAAAATCTTATCCATCATGATCAGGAAGGATTCATCCCGGGGATGCAAGTCTGGTTCAACATACACAAGTCTATAAATGTAATTCACCACATAAACAGAAGCAAAACCAAAAACCACATGATTATCTCAATTGATGCAGAGAAGAAATTTGACAAAACTCAACAGCACTTTATGCAAAAAACCCTCAATAAACTTGATATTGATGGAACATCTCTCAAAGTCATAAAAGCTATATATGACAACCAAATAGCCAATATGATAGTCAATGGGCTGAGACTGGAAGCATTCCCTTTGAAATCTGGCACTAGAGAAGAATCCCCTCTCTAACCACTCCTATTCAACATAGTACTGGAAGTTCTAGCCAGAGCAATCAGGCAAGAAAAAGAAATAAAGTGTATTCAAATAGGAAAGGTTGAAGCTAAAGTGTCTCTATTTGCAGACGACATGATAGTATACCTAGATGACCCCATCACCCCAGCCCAAAAACTCCTGAAACTGATAAGCAACTTCAGCAAATTCTCAGGATATAAAATCAATGTGCAAAAATCACAAGCATTCCTATACACCAATAACAGACTTAAAGAGAACCAAATCAAGAACGAACTGCCATTCACAATTGCTACAAAGAAAATAAAATACCTAAAAATACAACTCACAAGGAATGTAAGGGACCTTTTTAAGAAAAACTACAAACCACTGCTCAATGAAATAAGAGAGGACACAAACAGATGGAGATACATTCCATATTCGTGGCTAGGAAGAATCAATATCGTGAAAATGGCTATACTGCCCAAAGTAATTTACACGATCAATGCCATCCCCATCAAACTACCATTGAATTTCTTCACAGAACTGGGAAAAACCACCATGAACTTTATTTGGAACCAAAGGGAGCCCGCATAGCCAAGTCAATTCTAAGCAAAAAGAACACAGCAGGAAGCATCACACTACCAGACTTGAAACTATATTACAAGGCTACAGTAATCAAAACAGCATGGTACTGGTATGAAAACAGAGATATAGACCAATGGAACAGAACAGAGGCATCGGAGGCAACACAACATATCTACAACCATATAATCTTTGATAAACCTGGCAAAAAAAAGCAATGGGGAAAGGATTCCCTGTTTAATAAATGTTGGAAAAATTGGCTAGCCATGTGCAGAAAGCAGAAACTGGACCCCTTCCTGACACCTTACACTAAAATTAACTCCAGATGGATTAAATACTTAAACATAAGACCTGGCACCATAAAAACCCTAGAAGAAAATCTAGGCAAAACCGTTCAGGTCATAGGAGTAGGCAAGAACTTCATGAACAAAACACCAAAAGCATTGGCAACAAAAGCCAAAATAGACAAATGGGACCTAATCAAACTTCACAGCTTTTGCACGGCAAAAGATAAAGTCCCTAGAATGAATGGGAAACCATCAGAATGGGAAAAAATCTTTGCAGTTTACACATCTGACAAAGGGCTGATATCCAGAATTTACAAAGAACTCAAACAGATTTACAGGAAAAAAACAAACAAGCCCAATTCAAAAGTGGGCAAAGGATATGAACAGACACTTTACAAAAGAAGACATACATGAGGCCAACAAACACATGAAAAAATGCTCATCATCACTTGTCACTAGAGAGATGCATATCAAAACCACATTGAGATACCATCTCACACCAGTTAGAATGGCGATCATTAAAAAATCTGGAGACAGCAGATGCTGGAGAGGATGTGGAGAAATAGGAACACTCTTACACTGTTGGTGGGAGTGTAAATTAGTTCAACCATTGTGGAAGACAGTGTGGCGATTCCGCAAGGACCTAGAAATAGAAATTCCATTTGACCCAGCAATCCCTTCACTGGGTATATATCCAAAAAACTATAAATTGTTCTACTATAAAGATATACACACAGGAATGTTCATTGTAGTACTGTTTACAATAGCAAAAACATGGAACCAACACAAATGCCCATCGATGACAGACTGGACTGAGAAAACCATGGAAGATTATGCAGCAATAAAAGATGAGTTTTTTTTTGTAAAAACATGAATGAATCTGGAGAGCATCATTCTCAGCAAAATGAGAAAAACAGAAAGGAATATACCAAGTATTCTCACTCATAGTTGGGTGAGAAAAATTAGAACTGATGGACACAGAAAAGGGGTTTACTACACACAGGGGTCTATTGGGGGAATGGGGGAGGGACATTGGGGAGGGGGAGCAGGAAAGGGATAGCCTGGGAAGAAATGCCAAGTGTGGGTGAAGGAGAAGAAGGCAGAAAACACACTGCCATATGTGTACCTATGCAACTATTTTCACGTTCTTCACATGTACCCCAAAACATAAAATGCAATAAAAATTTAAAATTAAAAAAAAATTACAGGTTCTGTATGAGTGTTTATAGCAGATAGACTCCTGACACTCCCGCAGGTGAGTTTTACTCAGTGATACCCAGAATTAGAGCTCATATGAAACAGACTTTTGAGTGTCACCCAGGTGTGTATCACTCAGGAAGGCACTTAATTCGTGGCTATCTTAAATAGCGTCCTGATAACTACATAGAAGTTCATGATTCACTGAAACTTTGAATGAGAGGCCTTATAAAATAGACACCTGACTGTTGCTCCATTGTGAATTATTCAATCAGGTTCTAAATTAGTGGTAGTATTAAATAGAATCCTGAGGATTTTTCAGGTGTGTATCATACAGGGAGGCACAGAATGAGTGGCCATATAAGTAATGCTTGACTATTACACTGGTGTGCATTATTCACTGAGGCTCTTCATGACTGGCTACATGAAGTAGACTATTAACTCTTTCCCAGGTGTGTATTATTGAATAAGACTCTGACTAAGTGGGCATAAAAAAAAGACTTGTGTCTTGCCCAGGTGTGCATTACTTACAGAGACTCTAAATGTGTAGCCCTTTGAAGTAGACCCTTGACTATTTGTGAGAGGAGTGTTATTCACAGAGGCCCTGAACGAGTGGCCATGTGAAAGAGATTCCTGACTTATCAGATATAAATATTATTCACTGAAACACTAAAAGAGTGGCCTTATTGAATAGACCCCATTGTACTCCACAGGTGTCCATTGTTTGTTGACTCTCCAAACGAATCACCATATGAAATAAACTAGTGATTATTCCTCACATGTGCAGTATACGAAGAGGTTCTGTATGAATGTTCATATGAAATATTCTCATGACTATCACACATGTGTTTATCATTCAGGGAGCTGCTTAATTTGTGGCTACCTTAAATAGGGTCCTGACTACTCCACAGAGGTTTATTACGCACGGAAGCTCTGAATGAGAGGCCGTATGAAATAGACTCTTTACTATTTCCCCATTGTGCATTATTCGGTAATGCTGTGATCTAGTGGTCATATGACCTGGACTCTGACAAGTTTCAAGGTGTGTATATTTCAATGAGTTTCTGAACGAGTGACCACATTAAATAGACTCCTGACTTTATGCTCTTGACTATTTTGCAGATGCGCATTTTCCACTGAGTGAATGGGTGAACAGTCATATCAAATAGTCTTCAGACTATTCCCCAGGTGTGCATTATTCAGTGAGTCTCTGAATATGTTGCTATATATAATAGAATCCTGAGTATTTTCCAGATATATATGATTCTTCACTGAAGTTTTGAATAAGTGGCCATGTAAAATACACTCCTGACTTTCCCATAGGTCTGTATTATTCATTGAGGCTCAAAATAAGTGGCCACAAAATAGAGACTCCTGAATACTCCTCAGGTGTGTGTTTTTACATTTTGCTCTCAATGAGTGGCTATACGAAATAGAATCCTGACTTTCCACAAGGTGTATGTTATTCAGTTAGGCTCTGAATATGTGGCTATATGAAATAGAATTCTCAATACAATACAGCTGTTTTTATTCAATGAAGCTCTGATATAGATGCCATATGTAATAGCGTCCTGATTATTCCCCAGGTATGCATTATTCACTGAGGCTCTGAAACTTTGGCAATATAAAAATGTTTCCTGACTAGTCCACGGGAGTGTTTTATTGACTCTGACTCTGAATATTTGAAAATATAGAATAGACTAGTGACTATTCCAAAGTTGTGTATTACACACTCAGTCTTTGATTTTGTGGCCATATAAAACAGACTATTGTGTATTACACACGTCTGCATTATTCACTGAGACTGTAAATGAGAGGCTATTTAAAGTATACTCCTAACACATCCCCAGGTGTGTATTACTCAGTGAGGTTCTTCTTTTGTGACCATATGAAACAGGATGCTGTCTATCTTAAATATCATTATTATTCAGTGAATCTCTTTATAAGCGGCTATATGAAATAGACTGCTGAGTACTTTATATTTGTGCAATATTCCCTGAGGTTACGAGTCAGTGGCCATAGGAAATGGAATCCTGACTAATCCACACGTGCATATTATCCACTGTGGCTATGAATGAGTGTCCAAATGAAATAGACTCCTGGCTATTCCACAGGTGTGCATTATTCACCGAGGCTCTGAATAAATGTCCATCAAAAATAGACTCCAAATTATTAACCAGGTGTGTATTATTAAGTGAGGTTCAGAAGATGTGGCCATATTAATTAGATGCCTAACTAAATCAAGGGTCTCTCTTATTCACTGAGGTTCTGAATATGTGTCTAGATGAAATAGACTCCTGACTACAACACAGTATTTAGAGACATTCTGAATGAGGGGCCACATAAAAAAGTCTCCTGACTATTCCACAGGTGTGCATTATTTAGTGAGACTCTGAATGAGGAGATAAAATAAATCCTATTTTCCTAGGTGTGTACATTTAGTGAGCCTCTCAATGAGTGGCCATAGGAAAGACACTTCTGACTAATCTGCAGGTGTGCATTATTCAGTGATTCTCTGAATGAGTGGACATAACAAATAGAATTCAGACTATATCACAAGTGTGTAATAGTCAGTGAGGCTGTGAAAGAGGGGCCATATGAAAAAGACTTCTAATTATTCCACATGGGCGTTATTCACTGTTTGTCTGAATGAGAGGCCATATGACATATTCTCCTTATTATTCTCCATGTGTGCATTATTCCAACAGGTTCGGTATGAGTGTCCATAACAAATAGACTTCTGAATCTCCCCAAGGTGTGTATTACTCAGCGTTACACAGAATTAGAGTTCATATGAAATAGACTCCTGACTATAACCCGTGTGTATCATTCAGGAAGGCAGTTAATTCGTGGCTATCTTAAACAGCGTCCTGATTACTTTATAGAAGTTCGTTATTCACAGAAACCTTGAATGAGAGGCCATATAAAATAGACACCTGAATATTCCTCCATTGTGAATTATTCAATAAGGTTCTAAATTAGTGGTTGTATTAAATAGAATTCTGAGAATTCCCCAGGTGTATATCATTCAGGAAGGCACAGAATGAGTGGCCATATAAAAAATGATCGACTATTACCCTGATGAGCATTATTCACTGAGGCTGTAAATGAGAGGCTACATGAAGTAGACTTTTAACTCTTCCCCAGGTGCGTATTATTGAATGAGACTCTGACTAAGTGGGCATAAACAAGAGACTCTTGTGTATTTCCCAGGTGTGAATTGCTTACAGAGACTCTAAATGGGTAGCCATTTGAAGTAGAAACTTGAATATTTCTGAGGGGAGTATTATTCACAGAGGCCCTGAACGAGTGGCCAAGTGAAAAAGATTCCTGACTTAGCTGATATATATATTATTCACTGAAACACTGAACAGTGGCATTTTGAAATAGACACCATTTTATTCCACAGTTGTGCATTATTTTTTGACACTCCTAACGAATCACCATATGAAATAGACTAGTGATTATTCCCCACATATGCAGTATTCAAAGATGTTCTGTATGAGTGTCCATATCAAATAGAGTTCTTTTTTAATTTTTTAAAAAAAATTTTATTGCATGATAGGTGTTGGGGTACATGTGCAGAACGTGCAAGATAGTTGCATAGGTACACACATGGCAGTGTGTTTTGCTGCCTTCCTCCCCTTCACCCACACTTGGCATTCATCCCCAGGCTATCCCTACCCAGCCCCCCCACTGTCCCTCCCCCATACCCCCAATAGACCCCAATGTGTAGTAGACCCCCTCCCTGTGTCCACGTGTTCTCATTTTTCTCACCCGCCTATGAGTGAGAATATGCGGTATTACTTTTTTTTGTTCTTGGTCAGTTTGCTGAGAATGATGTTCTCCAGATTCATCCATGTCCTTACAAAGGACACAAACTCATCATTTTTGATTGCTGCATAATATTCCATGGTGTATATGTGCCACATTTTCCCAGTCCAGTCCATCATCGTTGGGAATTTTGGGTTAGTTCCAGGTCTTTGCTATTGTAAACAGTGCTGCAATGAACATTCGTGTGCATGTGTCCTTATAGTAGAACGATTTATAGTCCTTTGGATATATACCCAGTAATGGGATTGCTGGGTCAAATGGAATTTCTATTTCTAGGTCCTTGAGGAATCGCCACACTGTCTTCCACAATGGTTGAACTAATTTACACTCCCACCAACAGTGTAAGAGTGTTCCTATTTCTCCACATCCTCTCCAGCATCTGATGTCTCCAGATTTTTTAATGATCGCCATTCTAACTGGCGTGAGATGGTATCTCAATGTGGTTTTGATTTGCATCTCTCTAATGACCAGTGATGATTAGCATTTTTTCATGTGTTTGTTGGCCTCATTTATGTCTTCTTTTGTAAAGTGTCTGTTCATATCCTTTGCCCATTTTTGAATGAGCTTGTTTTTTTTTTCTTGTAAATCTGTTTGAATTCTTTGTGAATTCTGGATATCAGCCCTTTGTCAGATGCGTAAACTGCAGAGATTATTTCCCATTCTGATGGTTGCCGATTCACTCTAGTGACTGTTTCTTTTGTCGTGCAGAAGCTGTGAAGTTTGATTAGGTCCCGTTTATTTATTTTGGCTTTTGTTGCCAATGCTTTTGGTGTTTTGTTCATGAAGTCCTTGCCTACTCCTATGTCCTGAATGGTTTTGACTAGATTTTCTTGTAGGGTTTTTATGGTGTCAGGTCTTATGTTTAAGTCTTTAATCCATCTGGAGTTAATTTTAGTGTAAGGTGTCAGGAAGGGGTCCAGTTTCTGCTTTCTGCACATGGCTAGCCAGTTTTCTCAACACCATTTATTAAACAGGAAATGCTTTCCCTATTTCTTGTTTTTGTCTGGTTTATCAAAGGTTATATGGTTGTAGATATGTTGTGTTGCCTCCAATGCCTCTGTTCTGTTCCATTGGTCTATATCTCTGTTTTGGTACCAGTACCATGCTTTTTCGATTACTGTAGCCTTGTAGTATAATTTGAAGTCTGGTAGTGTGATGCCTCCCACTGTGTTCTTTTTGCTTAGAATTGACTTGGCTATGCGGGCTCTCTTTTGAGTCCATATGAAGTTCATGGTGGTTTCTTCCAGTTCTGTGAAGAAATTCAATGGTAGTTTGATGGGGATAGCATTGATCGTGTAAATTACTTTGGGCAGTATAGCCCTTTTCATGATATTGATTCTTTCTAAGCACGAACATGAAATTTTCTCCATCTGTTTGTGTCCTCTCTTATTTCGTTGAGCAGTGGTTTGTAGTTTTTCTTAGAGATTCCTTACGTTCCTTGTGAGTTGTATTCCTAGGTATTTTATTTTCTTTGTTGCAATTGTGAATGGCAGTTCATTCTTGATTTGGTTCTGTTTAAGGCTGTTATTGGTGTATAGGAATGTTTGTGATTTTTGCACATTGATTTTATATCCTGAAACATTGCTGAACTTGCTTATCAGTTTCAGGAGCTTTTGGGCTGAGGTGATGGGGTCTTCTGGTATACTATCATGTCGTCTGCAAATAGAGACCATTTGGCTTCCACCTTTTCTATTTGAATACCCTTTATTTCTTTTTCTTGCCTGATTGCTCTGGCTAGAACTTCCAGTACTATGTTGAATAGGAGTGGTGAGAAAGGGCATCCTTGTCTAGTGCCGGATTTCAAAGGGAATGCTCCCAGTTTTTGCCCATTAAGTATGATATTGGCTGTTGGTTTGTCATAAATAGCTTTTATTACTTTGAGATATGTTCCATCAATACCACGTTTATTGAGGGTTTTTAGCATAAAGGGGTGTTGAATTTTGTCAAATGTCTTCTCTGCGTCAAATGAGATAATCATGTGATTTTTGTTTTTGCTTCTGTTTATGTGGTGAATTACATTTATAAACTTGCATATGTTGCACGAGCCTTGCATTTCCCAGGAAGAATCCTACTTGATCATGATGGATACGTTTTTTAATGTGCTGTTGCAATCGGTTTGCCAGTACTTTACTGAATATTTTTGCATCTATGTTCATCATAAATATTGGCCTGAAGTTTTATTTTCTAGGTGAGTCTCTGAAGGCTGTTATTGGTGTATAGGAATGTTTGTGATTTTTGCACATTGATTTTATATCCTGAAACATTGCTGAACTTGCTTATCAGTTTGGAGCTAAAAGTGACATCTTCTGGTATACTATCATGTCGTCTGCAACAGAGACCATTTGGCTTCCACCTTTCCTATTTGAATACCCTTTATTTCTTTTCTTGCCTGATTGCTCTGGCTAGAACTTCCAGTACTATGTTGAATAGGAGTGGTGAGAAAGGGCATCCTTGTCTAGTGCCGGATTTCAAAGGGAATGCTCCAGTTTTTGCCCATTAAGTATGATATTGGCTGTTGGTTTGTCATAAATAGCTTTTATTACTTTGAGATATGTTCCATCAATACCACGTTTATTGAGGGTTTTATAAATGTTGAATTTTGTCAAATGTCTTCAAGGCCAAATGAGATAATCATGTGATTTTTGTTTTTGCTTCTGTTTATGTGGTGAATTACATTTATAAACTTGCATATGTTGAACCAGCCTTGCATCCCAGGAAGAATCCTACTTGATCATGATGGATACGTTTTTTAATGTGCTGTTGCAATCGGTTTGCCAGTATTTTATTGAAGATTTTTGCATCTATGTTCATCATAAATATTGGCCTGAAGTTTTATTTTCTAGGTGAGTCTCTGCCGGGTTTTGGTATCAGGATGATTTTGGTCTCCTAAAATGATTTGGGAAGGGTTCCCTGTTTTTGAATTATTTGGAATAGTTTCAGTAGGAATGGTTCCAGATCGTCTTTGTGTGTCTGGTAGAATTCGGCTGTGAACCCATTTGGACCGGGGCTTTTTTTGTGTGCTAGGCTCTTAATTGCTGCCTCAACCTCAGACCTTGTTACTGGTCTATTCATAGTTTTGGTTTCCTCCTGGTTTAGGCTTGAGAGGACACAGGTGTTCAGGAATTTATCCATTTCTCCCTGGTTTACTAGTTTATGTGTATATAGTTTTTTGTAGTATTCTCTGATGATGGTTTGAATTTCTGTGGAATCTGTGGTGATTTCCCCTTTATTGTTTTTTATTGCATCTATTTGGTTTTTCTCTCTTTTCTTTTTTATCAGTCTGGCTAGGAATCTGTCTATTTGGTTGATCTTTCCGAAAAACCAGCTCTTGGATTTATTGATTTTTAAAGAGTTTTTCTTGACTCTGTCTTTTTCAGTTCTGCCCTGATCTTAGTTATTTCTTGTCTTTGGCTAGTTTTTCAGCTTTTTTGATCTTGCTCCTCTAGCTCTTTCAATTTTGACGATAGGGTGTCAATTTTGGATCTCTCCACTCTTCTCCTGTGGGCACTTACTGCTATATATTTTCCTCTACAGACTGCTTTAAATGTGTCCCAGAGATTCTGGTACGTTTTGTCTTCATTCTCATTGGTTTCAAAGAACTTTTTTATTTCTGCCTTCATTTCATTGTTTATCCAATCAACATTCAAGAGCCAGTTGTTCAGTTTCCATGAAGCCGTGCGGTTCTGAGTTATTTTCCAAATTCTGAGTTCCAACTTGATTTCACTATGGTCTGAGAGACTGTTTGTTATGATTTCAGTTGTTTTGCATTTGCCAAGGAGTGCTTTACTTCCAATTATATGGTCAATTTTGGAGTAGGTGTGATGTGGTGCTGAGAAGAATCTATATTCTGTGGATTTTGGGTGGAGAGTTCTGTAAATGTCTATCAGGTTTGCTTGTTCCAGGTCTGAGTTCAAGTCCTGGATATTCTTGTTAATTTTTTGTCTGGTTTATCTGTCTGATATTGACAGTGGAGTGTTACATTGTCCCACTATTATTGTGTGGGAGTCTAAGTCTCTTTGTAAGTCGTTAAGAACATGCTTTATATATCTGGGTGCTCCTGCATTGGGTCCATATATATTTAGAATCGTTAGCTCTTCTTGTTGTATCTATCCTTTTACCACTATGTAATGACCTTCTTTGTCCCTTTTGTTCTTTGTTTCTTTAAAGTCTATTTTATCTGAGATGAGAATTGCAACTCCTGCTTTTTTCTGCTCTCCATTTGCTTGGTAAATCTTCCTCCATCCCTTTATTTTGAGCCTTTGTGTATCTTTGCATGTGAGGTGGGTTTCTGGATACAGCACACCGATGGGTTTTGGTTTTTATCCAATTTGCCAGTCTGTGTCTTTTGATTGGTGCATTTAGCCCATTTACATCTAGGGTTAGTATTGTTATGTGTGAATTTGATACTGCCATTTTGATGCTAGCTGGCTGTTTAGCCCACTGTTTCATGTAGATTCTTTATTTTGTTGATGGTCTTTAGCATTTGGTATGCTTTAGGATGGCTGGTACTGGTTGTATGTAGTGCCTCTTTCAGGAGCTCTTGTAAAGCAGGCCTAGTGGTGACAAAATCTCTGAGTACTTGCTTGTTCATGAAGGATTTTATTTTTCCTTCACTTATGAAGCTCAGTTTGGCTGGATATGAAATTCTGGGTTGAAAGTTCTTTTCTTTAAGGATGTTGAATATTGGCCCCCACTCTCTTCTGGCTTGTAGAGTCTCTGCCAAGAGATCTGCTGTGAGTCTGATGGGCTTCCTTGTGGGTGACCTGACCTTTCTCTCTGGCTGCCCTTAGTATTTTCTCCTTCATTTCAACCCTGGTGAATCTGACGATTATGTGCCTTGGGGTTGCTCTTCTTGCAGAGTATCTTTGTGGTGTTCTCTGTATTTCCTGGAGTTGAGTATTGACCTGTCTTGCTAGGTTGAAATCCTGAAATATTCTGAAGAGTGTTTTCCAGCTTGGATTCATTCTCTTCATCACATTCTGGTACACCTATCAAACGTAGGTTGGGTCTCTTCACATAGTCCCACATTTCTTGGAGATTTTGTTCATTCCTTTGCCTTTTTCTTTAATCTTGGTTTCTCGTTTTATTTCATTGAGTTGATCTTCGACTTCTGATATTCTTTCTTCTGCTTGGTCAATTCGCTGTTGAAACTTGTGCATGCTTCATGAAGTTCTCGTGTTGTGTTTTTCAGCTCCTTCAATTCATTCATATTCCTCTCTAAGTTGTCCATTCTTTATCATTTCTGAATCTTTTTCAAATCTTTTTCGTTCTTAGTTTTCTTCTGATTTAGAACATGTTCTTTAGCTCACTGAAGTTTCTCATTATCCACTTTCTGAAGTCTGATTCCATCATTTCATCACACTCATTCTCCGTCCAGCTTTGTTCCCTTGCTGGTGAGGAGTTTTGGTCCTTTGTAGAGGTGAGGTGTTTTGGTTTCGGTGTTTTCCTCCTTTTTGCGCTGGTTTCTTCCCATCTTTATGGATTTATCCACCTGTCGTCTTAGTAGTTGCTGATTTTCAATTGGGTCTCTGTGTGGACGCCCAGATTGTTGATGATGAAGTATTTCTGTTACTTAGTTTTCTCTATTGGTCTAGCCCTCTGCTGTATGAGTGCTGAGGTCCACCCAGGCCCTGCTTGTCTGGGGTACACAGCAGCTGAACAGTGAGGATGCATTTTTCCAGAATGATGCCCGCCAAATGTCAGTCTGATTAGTCCTTTTTGGGGTGACTCTTGATATACAGGGGTCAGGGAGCTGCTTGAGGAGACAGTCTGTGCTTTATAGAGCTCCAGTGACAGTAGTGTTCATTCAGGGTTGTTAGATGTCTTGCAACAGAACAAAACCCTTTTTAGATGCTCTGTCTCAGGGAGTTGGGGCTTTTATATCTGTTGCACTGTCCACCACCAGCAGTCTTCACTAGCCTGACAGGCCATTCTGATGTTCTGCTTTGCTCTCAGAGTCTCTGATTGGCAACAGCAGGAGGGGATCAGATGATTCCCCATGGTGACGCCATTATTTGCACTCTAGATGCTGGCAGCAAACTCTCAGCCCCAAGAGCAATCGCCACCTGCTTGTCCCTGTGAGGGTGATCACCCAGCTCCCTGCCTCAGAGTCCATCCTCTCTCTCTCTCCCAAGCTGAAAGGTCGACTCTCTCACTGGCGCCCCAGTAGCCTGCTGATAGGGCACTGGGATCCATGTGATCTCCCATGCCACTGCCCACTGCACTGGCTCAGATCACGCTTCCCAGGAATCTCCTGGTCTGGCTCATTCTATTGCCCCATTGTGCATTATTCACTGAGGCTCTGAATGAGTGGCCATATGAAATAGACTGCTGAGTACTTTACATTTGTGCATTATTCACTGAGGCTCTGAATGAGTGGCCATATGAAATAGACTGCTGAGTACTTTACATTTGTGCATTATTCACTGAGGCTCTGAATGAGTGGCCATATGAAATAGACTGCTGAGTACTTTACATTTGTGCATTATTCAAACAGGTTCTGTATGAGTGTCCATATCAAATAGTCTCCTGACTATTCCACAGGTGTGCATTATTTAGTGAGACTCTGAATGAGGATAAAAGTAAATCCTGACTATTCCACAGGTGTGCATTATTCACTGAGGCTCTGAATGAGTGGCTATATGAAATAGACTTTACTATTGCCCCATTGTGCATTATTTAGTGAGACTCTGAATGAGGATAAAAGTAAATCCTGACTATTCCCAAGGTTTGTATTGTTCAGTGAGTTTCTGAATGAGTGACCACATAAAATAGACTCCTGACTCTATCCTCTTGACTATTTCTCAGCTGCATTTTCCACTGAGTCACTGGGTGAATGGTCATATCAAATAGTCTCCAGACTATTCCCCAGGTGTGCATTATTCAGTGAGTCTCTGAATAAGTGGCCATATGAAATAGACTGCTGAGTACTTTACATTTGTGCATTATTCAAACAGGTTCTGTATGAGTGTCCATATCAAATAGTCTCCTGACTATTCCACAGGTGTGCATTATTCAAACAGGTTCTGTATGAGTGTCCATATCAAATAGTCTCCAGACTATTCCCCAGGTGTGCATTATTCACTGAGGCTCTAAATGAGTGGCTATATAATAGAATCCTGACTTTTCCAAGGTGTATGTTATTCAGTTAGGCTCTGAATATGTGGCTATGAAATAGAATTCTGACTACAATAGGTGTCATTATTTGCTCTGAAATAGATGCCATATGTAATAGTCTGAGTATTCAGGTATGTATTATTCACTGAGGCTCTGAAACTTTGGCCATATGAAATAGACTGCTGAGTACTTTACATTTGTGCATTATTCACTGAGGCTCTGAAACTTTGGCCATATGAAATAGACTCCAAATTATTCTCCAGGTGTGTATTACTCACTCAGGCTTTGATTTTGTGGCCATATAAAATAGACTAGTGTCTATTCCACACGTGTGCATTATTCTGAGGCTGTAAATGAGAGGCTATATAAAAGACTTAACACTTCCCAGGTGTGTATTACTCAGTGAGGCTCTCTTGTGTGACCATATGAAACAGGATGCTATCTTAAATATTTGTATTATTCAATGAATATCTGAATGAGTGGCTATATGAAATAGACTGCTGAGTACTTTACATTTGTGCATTATTCACTGAGGTTATGAGTCAGTGGCCATATGAAATGGAATCTGACTAATCCACATGCATATTATCCACTGAGGCTATGAATGAGTGTCCAAATGAAATAGACTGGCTACTCCACAGGTGTGCATTATTCACTGAGGCTCTGAATGAATGTCCATCAATAGACTCCAAATTATTCTCCAGGTGTGTATTATTCAGTGAGGCTCAGAAGATGTTATTTAGATTCCTTACTATAAAAGGGTCTCTTATTCACTGAGGCTCTGAATATGTGTCTACATGAAATAGACTCCTGACTACACCACATTATTCAGTGACACTCTGAATGAGAGGCCACATGAAAAGTCTCCTGACTATTCCACAGGTGTGCATTATTTAGTGAGACTCTGAATGAGGATAAAAGTAAATCCTGACTATTCCACAGGTGTGCATTATTCAAACAGGTTCTGTATGAGTGTCCATATCAAATAGTCTCCTGACTATTCCACAGGTGTGCATTATTCACTGAGGCTCTGAATGAGTGGCCATATGAAATAGACTGCTGAGTACTTTACATTTGTGCATTATTCACTGTTTGTCTGAATGAGTAGCCATGACATAGACTCCTCATTATTCTCCATGTGTGCATTATTCAAACAGGTTCTGTATGAGTGTCCATACCAAATAGACTCCTGACACTCCCCAGGTGTGTATTACTCAGCAATACCAGAATTAGAGTTCATATGAAATAGACTCCTGACTATCACCCAGGTGTGTATCATTCAGGAAGGCACTTAATTTGTATATCTTAAACAGTATGATTACTCCATAGAAGTTTATTATTCACTGAAACTTTGAATGAGAGGCCATATAAAATAGACACCTGACTATTGAATTATTCAATAAGGTTCTAAATGAGTGGTATGAAATAGAATCCTGAGGATTCCCCAGGTGTGCATTATTCACTGAGGCTCTGAATGAGTGGCCATATAAAAATGCTCGACTATTACCCTGGTGTGCATTATTCACTGAGGCTCTAAATGAGTGGCTACATGAAGTAGACTCTTAACTCTTCCCAGGTGTGTATTATTGAATGAGACTCTGATGGGCATAAAAGAGACTCTTGTGTATTGCCCAGGTGTGCATTACTTACAGAGACTCTGAATGTAGCCATTTGAAGTAGACCCTTGACTATTTCTGAGGAGTATTATTCACAGAGGCCCTGAATGGCCATGTGAAAGAGATTCCTGACTTATCAGATATATATTATTCACTGAAACACTGAAAGAGTGGCCTCACGAAATAGAACCAATTTTATTCCATAGATGTGCGTTATCTTTTGATTCTTCAAACGAATCATCATATGAAATAGACTAGTAATTAATCACATGTGCAGTATTCGAATAGTTTCTGTATGAGTGTCCATATCAAATAGTCTCCTGATTATCACACATGTGTGTATCATTCATGGAGCTTTAATTTGGCCTGACTACTCCACAGCTGTTTATTATGCACTGAAGCTCTGAATGAGAGGCCATATAAAATAGACACTTTACTATTGCCCCATTGTGCATTATTCGGTAATGCGATGATTGAGTGGCCATATGACCTGGACTCTGACTATTCCCAAGTTGTGCATTCTTCAGTGAGTTTCTGAACGAGTGGCCACATAAAATAGACTCCTGACTCTATCCTCTTGACTATTTCTCAGCTGCATTTTCCACTGAGTCACTGGGTGATATCAAATAGTCTCCTGACTATTCCACAGGTGTGCATTATTCAGTGAGTCTCTGAATAAGTGGCTATATAATAGAATCCTGAGTATTTTCCAGATATATATGATTCTTCACTGAGGTTGAATAATAAGTGAAAAATACACTCCTGACTTTTCCATAGGTCTGTATTATTCTGTGAGGCTCTGAATGAGTGGCCATAAATAGAGACTCCTGAATACTCAGGCATGTTTTTACATTCGGCTCTAAATGAGTGGTATGAAATAGAATCCTGACTTTCCCAAGGTGTATGTTATTCAGTTAGGCTCTGAATATGTGGCTATATGAAATAGAATTCTGACTACAATACAGCTGTTTCTTATTCAATGAAGCTCTGAAATAGATGCCATATGTAATAGTGTCCTCAGTATTTCCCAGGTATGTATTATTCATTGACGCTCTGAAACTTTGTCCATATAAAATTGTCTCTGGACTAGTCCACAGGTGTGTATTATTGACTCTTACTCTGAATATTTGGGCATATGCAATAGACTAGTGACTATTCCAAAATTGTGTATTACTCACTCAGGCTTTGATTTTCTGTCCATATAAAATAAAGCAGTGTCTATTCCACACGTGTGCATTATTCTCTGATGCTGTAAATGAGAGGCTATATAATGTAGACTCCCAACACTTCGCCAGTGGTGTGTTACTCAGTGAGGCTCTTCTTGTGTGACCATATGAAACAGGATGCTGTCTATGTTAAATATGTGTATTATTCAGTGAATCTATGAATGAGGGGCTATATGAAATAGACTGCTGATTACTTTACATTTTTGCATCATTTACTGAGGTTACAAGTCAGTGGCCATATGAAATGGAATCGTGACTAAACCACACGTGCATATTATCCACTAAGGCTATGAATTAGTGTCCAAATGAAATACACTCCTTGTTAATTTACAGGTGTGCATTATTCACAGAGGCTCTGAATGAATGTCCATAGAAAATAGACTCCAAATTATTCTCCAGGTGTGTATTATTCAGTGAGGCTCAGAAGATATGGCCATATTAATTAGATTCCTTACTATAGCAAGGGTCTGTCTTATTCACTGAGGCTCTGAATATGTGTCTACATGAAATAGACTCCTGACTACACCACATTATTCAGTGACACTCCGAATGAGAGGCCACATAAAAAAGTCTCCTGACTATTCCACAGGTGTGCATTATTTAGTGAGACTCTGAATGAGGAGATAAAAGTAAATCCTGACTATTTTCCCAGGTGTGTACATTTAGTGAGGCTCTGAATGTGTGGCCATAGAAAGAGACTATTCAGGTGTGCATTATTCAGTGATTCTCTGAATGAGTGGCCATAAAATAGACTCCAGACTATATCACAAGTGTGTAATATTCAGTGAGGCTGTGAAAGAGGGGCCATATGAAACAGACTTCTAATTACTCCACATGTGCATTATTCACTGTTTGTCTGAATGAGTAGCCATATGACATAGACTTCTCATTATTCTTTATGTGTACATTATTCAAAGAGTTTTTGTTTGAATGTCCATACCAAATAGACTCCAGACACTTCCCCATGTGTATATTACTCAGCGACACCCAGAATTAGAGTTCATATGAATTAGACTCCTGACTATCACCCAGGTGTGTATCATTCAGGAAGGCACTTACTTCATGGCTATCTTAAACAGCGTCCTGATTACTCCATAGAAGTTCATTATTCACTGAAACTTTGAATGAGAGGCCATATAAAATAGACACCTGACTATTGCTCCATTGTGAATTATTCAGTAAGGTTCTAAATGAGTGGTAGTATAAAATAGAATCCTGAGGATTCCCAGGTGTATCATTCAGGAGGCACAAAAGGAGTGGCCATATAAAAATTGCTGGACTATTACCCAGGTGTGCATTATTCACTGAGGCTCTAAATGAGTGGCTACATGAAGTAGACTCTTAACTCTTCCCCAGGTGTGTATTATTGAATGAGACTCTGACTAAGTGGGCATAAAAGAGACTCTTGTGTATTGCCCAGGTGTGCATTACTTACAGAGACTCTGAATGTGTAGCCATTTGAAGTAGACCTTGACTATTTCTGAGGGGAGTATTATTCACAGAGGCCCTGAACGAGTGGCCATGTGAAAGAGATTCCTGACTTATCAGATATACATATTCACTGAAACACTGAAAGAGTGGCCTTATGAAATAGACCCATTTTACTCCACAGGTGTGTTATTTTGACTCTCAAACAAATCACCATATGAAATAGACTAGTGATTATTCCACATGTGCAGTATTCGAGAGGTTCTGTATGAGTGTCCATATCAAATAGTCTCCTGACTATCACACATGTGTGTATCATTCACAGAGCTGCTTAATTTGGGGCTACCTTAAATAGGGTCCTGACTACTCCACAGCTGTTTATTACACACTGAAGCTCTGAATGAGAGGCCATATGAAATAGACTTACTATTGCCCCATTGTGCATTATTTGGTAATGCTGTGATTGAGTGGCCATATGACCTGGACTCTGACTATTCCCCAGGTGTGCATTATTCAGTGATTCTCTGAATGAGTGGCCATATAAAATAGACTCCTGACTCTATCCTCTTGACTATTTCTCAGCTGTGCATTTTCCACTGAGTGAAGAACAGTCATATCAAATAGTCTCCTGACTATTCCACAGGTGTGCATTATTCAGTGAGTCTCTGAATAAGTGGCTATATATAATAGAATCCTGAGTATTTTCCAGATATATATGATTCTTCACTGAGGTTCTGAATAAGTGGCCATGAAATACAATCCTGACTTTCCATAGGTCTGTATTATTCTGTGAGGCTCTGAATGAGTGGCCATAAAATAGAGACTCTGAATACTCCTCAGGCATGAGTTTTACATTTGGCTCTAAATGAGTGGCTATACAAAATAGAATCCTGACTTTCCATAGGTCTGTATTATTCTGTGAGGCTCTGAATGAGTGGCTATATGAAATAGAATTCTGACTACAATACAGGTGTTCCTTATTCAATGAAGCTCTGAAATATGCCATATGTAATAGCGTCCTGAGTATTCCAGGTATGTATTATTCACTGAGGCTCTGAAATTTGGCCATATAAAATTGTTCCTGACTAGTCCACAGGTGTGTATTATTGACTCTGACTCTGAATATTTGGGCATATGGAATAGACTAGTGACTATTCAAAGTTGTATTACTCACTCAGGCTTTGATTTTGTGGCCATATAAAATAGACTAGTGTCTTCCACGTGCATTATTCTGAGGCTGTAAATGAGACTATAAAGTAGACTCCTAACACTTCCCAGGTGTGTATTACTCAGTGAGGCTCTTTTTGTGACCATATGAAACAGGATGCTGTCTATCTTAAATATTTGTATTATTCAGTGAATCTCTGAATGAGTATTATATGAAATAGACTGCTGAGTACTTTACATTTGTGCATTATTCACTGAGGTTACGAGTCAGTGGCCATAAAATAGACTCCTGGCTACTCCACAGGTGTGCATTATTCAAACAGGTTCTGTATGAGTGTCCATATCAAATAGTCTCCTGACTATTCCACAGGTGTGCATTATTCACAGAGGCTCTGAATGAATGTCCATCGAAAATAGACTCCAAATTTTTCTCCAGGTGTGTATAATTCAGTGAGGCTCAGAAGATATGGCCATATTAATTAGATTCCTTACTATAACAAGGGTCTGTCTTATTCATTGAGGCTCTGAATATATGTCTACATGAAATAGACTCCTGACTACAGCACATTATTCAGTGACACTCTGAATGAGAGGCCACATTAAATAGTCTCCTGACTATTCTACAGGTGTGAATTATTTTGTGAGACTCTGAATGAGGGAATAAAAGTAAATCCTGACTATTTTTCCAGGTGTGTACATTTAGTGAGGCTCTGTGCAGCCATAGGAAAGAGACTTCTGTTTATTACACAGGTGTGCATTATTCAGTGATTCTCTGAATGAGTAGTCATAAAAAAAAGACTCCAGACTATATCACAAGTGTGTAATATTCAGTGAGGCTGTGAAAAAGGGGCCATATTAAATAGACTTCTAATTACTCCACATGTGCGTTATTCACTGTTTGTCTTGAGTAGATGACATAGACTCATTATTCTCCATGTGTGCATTATTCAAACAGGTTCTGTATGTGTCCATAAAAATAGACTCCTGACTCTCCCCAGGTGTGTATTACTCATACCAGAATTAGAGTTCATATGAAATATGAGATTCTGGCTATCAACACTGATTGTAGCTCTTAAACAGAAAACAGAGGCACATATTTGATATTCTCAACCAGAAGATTTCATGAAAATCTCCCATGATTTTGTCCATGATTTTCTGTGAGGGGATCTTAAATAAATAGACTGGTTCACTGACTCTTTACCCTAACAGAGTTGTTCAGATGATCACTGTGATGAAAAAGAGACCAGACTTATGTGTGTTTTCACATGTGTTTATTACTGAATCATAAATTGAATGTCCATCTGAAATAATTGAAATGGTATTGTGACAACAAATGATAAATCCAATGAAAAACACTAAAAAGGTGTATGAAAATAGATCTCCACAGATTGATCTCACAGAATCTCTATGAAAGACTGTGATTATATGAGTATTTGAATGGATGTGAAATTTCTGAATTGAAAGAACTGTTCTAACCCAATGTAAAGCCAAGAATTTTATATGAAATGTTGAATGACTATGAGAGGAATATAAATGCCATCAACTGAGCTTGAAAATATGCACATTTGAATATTGAATTGACCAAGCAGAAGTGATAACAGAGGTGTTATCAACTCAATGAAATAGGAGAAACATGACAAAGTCTGAAATATGAGACTATGAAAAGACCCAATCTAGTTTGACTCCACTATGATGGAGAATGAATGGCTGAAAATACTCTTGATATTCAGAATTTTCATAGCAGGACACTATTCAACCCCAGGTAATACAGAGAACAGCACAAAGACAGTTCCTGAAGAGCAACCCCAAGGCACATAATTGATAGATTCACCATTGAAATGAGGAATTACAGCCAGAGATAAAGGTCATTACCCAAAAAATTTATCAGTTCCACAGCAGATCAGATACAAGCCAGAAGATGCTATATTTAACATCCTTAAAACAGAACTTTCAGCCCAGAATTCACATCTGAAACAAATCTTCACAATTGAAGGTACAATATTTTACACAAGTATCAGAGATTTTGAATTGACAAAAATGAAAGAAGCATTACACACAGAAAGGAACAACCAGTATTAGTCTTTCTAAAAATATACCAAGAAATAAAGAGCATCAATGAATAATTCATCAACAAATGGATAAATAGCCAGTTAATATCAAATGGCAGTCAAATTTAAAGACTAAATCCCCAATCAGATACAGAAAACCCAACAGTATCTCCTCTTATGTCCAAAGAAAGACTCAAAACATGGAGAAAGATTTCAACCAAATGAGATAAATAAATCAAAAGCAGGATTGCACCACTGATAAAACAGATTGAACGACTATGGTAAAAGGATAATGTAGTGAGCTATTCTAACACCCAGGTACACTAAGACCCTGATTTAGACTCAGAGACATATTATGTGTTCAGTGAACTCAGTGGCAAATTAATGATTTCTCCATATACAAAAATAAACATTCTCCACTTTCATATTAATTATTCAAATTATTCTGAATAGAATATTCCTGTTCTCTTCTTTTCTTCCTCTTTATTTTTTCAAAATAAATGTGTGATCATCTATAAATCTGTCCATACAAACAGTGTAATATGACCACCATCAAATAAATGATTTTCAATATGAATGAAATAGACCCTGAATATCACCCAGGATGCATTAGTGATCTAAACAGCGTCCTGATTACTCCATAGAAGTTCATTATTCACTGAAACTTTGAATGAGAGTTTATAAAATAGACACCTGACTATTGCCCCATTGTGAATTATTCAATAAGGTTCTAAATGAGTGGTAGTATAAAATAGAATCCTGAGGATTCCCCAGGTGTGTGTCATTTAGAGGGACACAGAATGAGTGGCCATATAAAAATGCTCGACTATTACCCTGGTGTGCATTATTCACTGAGGCTCTAAATGAGTGTGAGTAGACTTAACTCTTCTTCAGGTGTGTATTATTGAATGAGACTCTGAATAAAGTGAGAATAAAAGAGATCCTGTGTATCAGGTGTTCATTACTTATAGAGACTCTGAATGTGTAGCCATTTGAAGTAGACCCTTGATTATTTCTGAGGGGAGTATTATTCACAGAGCCCCTGAACGAGTGGCCATGTGACAGTGAATCCTGAATTACCAGATATACATATTATTCACTGAAACACTGAAAGAGTGGCCTTATGAAATAGACCCCATTTCCACAGGTGTGTTATTTTTGACACTCCAAACTATAAAATAGACTAGTGATTATTCCCACATGTGCAGTATTCAAGAGGTTCTGTATGAGTGTCCATATCAAATAGTCTCCTGACTATCACATGTGTTATATTCATGATTCTTAATATTAATAGTCCTGACTACTCACAGCTGTTTGTTATGCACCGAAGCCCTGAATGAAAGGCCATATAAAATAGACTTCTTACTATTGCCCCATTGTGCATTATTCAGTAATGCTTTAATTGAGTGGCCATATGACCTGGACTCTGACTATTCCCAATGTGTATTCTTCAGTGAGTTTCTGAATGAGTGACCACATAAAATAGACTCCTGACTCTATCCTGACTATTTCTGTGCATTTTCCACTGAGTCACTGGTGAATGTCATATCAAATAGTCTCCAGACTATTCCCCAGGTGTGCATTATTCACTGAGGCTCTAAATGAGTGGTAGTATAAAATAGAATCCTGAGGATTCCCCAGGTGTGTATTCTTCAGTGAGTTTCTGAATGAGTGGCCATATAAAATAGACACCTGACTATTGCCCCATTGTGCATTATTCACTGAAACACTGAAAGAGTGGCCTTATGAAATAGACCCTGAATATCCTCAGACATTACATTTGGCTCTAAATGAGTGGCTATAAAATCCTGACTTTCCCAAGGTGTATTATTCAGTTAGGCTCTGAATATGTGGCTATATTGACTACCATACAGGTGTTATTATAAATGAAGCTCTGAAATAGTGCCATATAATAGCCTGAATATTCCCCAGGTATGTATTATTCACTGAGCTCTGAAACTTTGGCCATATGAAATTGTTTTCTGACTAGTCCACAGGTGTGTATTATTGACTCTGACTCTGAATATTTGGGCATATGGAATAGACTAGTGACTATTCAAAGTTGTGTATTACTCACTCAGGCTTTGATTTTGTGCCATATAAAAGACTAGTGTCTATTCACACGTGTGCATTATTCACTGAGGCTCTAAATGAGTGGCCATATAAAATAGACTCCTGACTATACACATTATTCAGTGAGGCTCTTCTTGTGTGACCATAAAAACAGGATGCTGTCTATCTTAAATATTTGTATTATTCAGTGAATCTCTGAGTGAATGGCTATATGAAATAGACTGCTGAGTACTTTACATTTGTGCATTATTCACTGAGGTTACGAGTATGTGGTCATATGATCCGGCTATGAATGAGTGTCCAAATGAAATAGACTCCTGATACTCACAGGTGTATTATTCACTGAGCTCTGAATGAATGTCCATCAAAATAGACTCCAAATTATTCTCCAGGTGTATATTATTCAGTGAGGCTCAGAGATGTGCCATATTAATAGACTTTTCCATACAAGGTCTGTCTTATTCACTGAGGCTCTGAATATGTGTCTACATGAAATAGACTCCTGACTATACACATTATTCAGTGACACTGAATTAGAGGCCACATGAAAAAGTCTCCTGACTATTCCACAGGTGTATTATTCACTGAGGCTCTGAATATGTGTCTACATGAAATAGACTCCTGACTATCCCAGGTGTGTACATTTAGTGAGGCTCTAAATGAGTGTATATGAAAGAGATTCTACAGGTTGTAATTCAAAAATATGTAAAATATATTTTATTCTCCACAGGTCTGTTTTTAATGATCCTAACTGAATGAATTCAATGTGGTTTTATTTGCCTCAGACATATGAGCATGTGTTTGTTTCTCATGATGTCTGAAAGTGTCTGTTCATATTTTGTTTAATGGCTGTGTTTATTCAAATCTGTGTGTAAATTCTGATATCACTATATAAATAACTTTTTCCAGGTGTGTATTACAGAGTTTTTGTGAAAATGTGGATGATTATCAATATTTGTCTATTTTCGTGAATCTGTGTTTTTCATGAGTGCTATTATGTCCTGAATGGTTTTAGATCTGCTATTGTCAGGTCAGTGGATATCTGAATGAATATAGAATGATTTGCTATGTTATTGAACTGTTTACAATGAAAGAATGGAACCCAAATTAATCGATGATAGACCTGTATTTCTCTGAAATATGCAGATAAAAATGATAGATTTTGTTCTTTTCTGATGGCTTAATCTGAGAACACCATTCTGAAATGACACAAGAACAGATCACCACATATTTTCAGTGATGGTGAGAAAATGACACATGAAAAAGTCTCCTGACTATTCCACAGGTGTGCATTATTTAGTGAGACTCTGAATGAGGCCACATGAAAAAGTCTCCTGACTATTCCACAGGTGTGCATTATTCACTGAGGCTCTGAATATGTGTCTACATGAAATAGACTCCTGACTATACACATTATTCAGTGATTCTCTGAATGAGTGGCCATAAAAATAGACTCAGACTATATCACAAGTGTGTAATATTCAGTGAGGCTGTGAAAGAGGCCATATAAAACAGACTTCTAATTACTCACATGTGCATTATTCACTGTTTGTCTGAATGAGTAGCCATAATATAGACTCATTATTCTCCATTGTGCATTATTCAAACAGGTTCTGTATGAGTGTCCATACCAAATAGACTCCTGACCTCCAGGTGTGTATTACTCAGATACCCAGAATTAGAGTTCATGAAATAGACTCCTGACTATCCCAGGTGTGTATCATTCAGGAAGGCACTTAATTGTATATCTTAAACAGCGTCCTGATTACTCCAGAAGTTCATTATTCACTGAAACTTTGAATGAGAGGCCATATAAAATAGACACCTGACTATTGCTCCATTGTGAATTATTCAATAAGGTTCTAAATGAGTGGTAGTATGAAATAGAATCCTGAGGATTCCCAGGTGTGTATCATTCAGGAGGCACAGAATGAGTGGCCATATAAAAATGCTTACCTGGTGCATTATTCACTGAGGCTCTAAATGAGTGGCTACATGAAGTAGACTCTAACTCTTCCCAGGTGTGTATTATTGAATGAGACTCTGACTAAGTGGGCATAAAAGAGATTCTGTGTATTGCCCAGGTGCATTACTTACAGAGACTCTGAATGTGTAGCCATTTGAAGTAGACCCTTGACTATTTCTGAGGGAGTATTATTCACAGAGGCCCTGAGTGGCCATGTGAAAGAGATTCCTGACTTATCAGATATACATATTATTCACTGAAACACTGAAAGAGTGGCCTTGAAATAATAGACCCCATTTTACTCCACAGGTGTGTATTTTTGACTCCAAACGAATCACCATATGAAATAGACTAGTGATTATTCCCACATGTGCAGTATTCGAAGAGGTTCTGTATGAGTGTCCATATCAAATAGTCTCCTGACTATCACACATGTGTGTATCATTCAGGAGCTGCTTAATTTGGGGCTACCTTAAATAGGGTCCTGACTACTCCACAGCTGTTTATTATGCACTGAAGCTCTGAATGAGAGGCCATATGAAATAGACTCCTTACTATTGCCCCATTGTGCATTATTCAGTAATGCTGTGATTGAGTGGCCATATGACCTGGACTCTGACTATTCCCAAGGTGTGTATTCTTCAGTGAGTTTCTGAACGAGTGACCACATAAAATAGACTCCTGACTCTATCCTCTTGACTATTTCTCAGCTGTGCATTTCCACTGAGTCACTGGGTGAATGGTCATATCAAATAGTCTCCAGACTATTCCCCAGGTGTGCATTATTCAGTGAGTCTCTGAATAAGTGGCTATATATAATAGAATCCTGAGTATTTTCCAGATATATATGATTCTTCACTGAGGTTCTGAATAAGTGGCCATGTGAAATACACTCCTGACTTTCCATAGGTCTGTATTATTCTGTGAGTCTCTGAATGAGTGGCCATTAAATAGAGACTCCTAAATACTCGTCAGGCTTGCGTTTTTACATTCGGCTCTAAATGAGTGGCTATACGAAATAGAATCCTGACTTTTCCAAGGTGTATGTTATTCAGTTAGGCTCTGAATATGGCTATAAATAGAATTCTGACTACAATACAGGTGTTCCTTATTCAATGAAGCTCTGAAATAGATGCCATATGTAATAGTCCTGAGTATTCCCAGGTATGTATTATTCACTGAGGCTCTGAAACTTTGGCCATATGAAATTGTTTCCTGACTAGTCCACAGGTGTGTATTATTGACTCTGACTCTGAATATTTGGGCATATGGAATAGACTAGTGACTATTCCAAAGTTGTGTATTACTCACTCAGGCTTTGATTTTGTGGCCATATAAAATAGACTAGTCTCTATTCCACACGTGTGGATTATTCACTGAGGCTGTAAATGAGAGGCTATATGAAACAGACTCGTAACACTTCCCAAGGGGTGTATGACTCATTGAGGCTCTCCTTGTGTGACCATATGAAACAGGATTCTGTCTATCTTAAATATTTGTATTATTCAGTGAATCTCTGAATGAGTGGCTATATGAAATAGACTGCTGAGTACTTTACATTTGTGCATTATTCACTGAGGTTATGAGTCAGTGGCCATATGAAATGGAATCCTGACTAATCCACACGTGCATATTATCCACTGAGGCTATGAATGAGTGTCCAAATGAAATAGACTCTATTCCACAGGTGTGCATTATTCACCGAGGCTCTGAATGAGTGGCCATAAAAATAGACTCAAATTATTCTCAGGTGTGTATTATTCAGTGAGTCTCAGAAGATGCGGCCATATAAATTAGATTCCTTACTAGAGCAAGGGTCTCTTATTCACTGAGGCTCTGAATATGCTGTCTAAATAAAATAGACTCCTGACTACAGCACATTATTCAGTGACACTCTGAATGAGAGGCCACATGAAATAGTCTCCTGACTATTCCACAGGTGTGCATTATTTAGTGAGACTCTGAATGAGGAGAAAGTAAATCCTGACTATTTCCCAGGTGTGTACATTTAGTGAGGCTCTCAATGAGTGCCCATGGGAAAGAGACTTCTGACTCTTCTGCAGGTGTGCATTATTCAGTGATTCTCTGAATGAGTGGCGATAAAGAATAGACTCTAGACTATATCACAAGTGTCTAATATTCAGTTAGGCTGAGAAAGAAAGGTCATATGAAACACACTTCTAATTACTCCACATGTGCGTTATTCACTGTTTGTCTGAATGAATAGCCGTATGACATAGACTCCTCATTATTCTCCATGTGTGCATTATTCAAACAGGTTCTGTATGAGTGTCCATACCAAATAGACTCCTGACTATCACCCAGGTGTGTATTACACAGCGATACCCAGAATTAGAGTTCATATGATATAGAATCCTGACTATCATGTAGGAGTGTATCATTCAGGAAAGCAGTTAATTTGTTTAAATTGTGGCTATCTTAAACAGCATCCTAATTACTCCATAGAAGTTCATTATTCACTGAAACTTTGAATGAGAGGCCATATGAAATAGACTCCTTACTATTGCCCCATTGTGCATTATTCACTGAGGCTCTGAATGAGTGGCCATATGAAATAGAATCCTGAGATTCCCAGGTGTGTATCATTCAGTGGCACAAAATGAGTGGCCATATAAAAAATGCTCGACTATTACCCTGGTGTGCATTATTCCTGAGGCTGTAAATGAGAGGCTATATAAAGTAGACTCCTAACACTTCCCAGGTGTATTATTGAATGAGACTCTGACTAAGTGGGCATAAAAGAGACTCTTGTGTATTGCCCAGGTGTGCATTACTTACAGAGACTCTGAATGTGTAGCCATTTGAAGTAGACCCTTGACTATTTCTGAGGGAGTATTATTCACAGAGGCCCTGAACAGTGGCCATGTGAAAGAGATTCCTGACTTATCAGATATACATATTATTCAAACACTGAAAGAGTTTTTATGAAATAGACCCATTTTACTCCACAGGTGTGCATTATTTTTGACTCTCCAAATGAATCACCATATGAAATAGACTAGTGATTATTCCACATGTGCAGTATTCAAGAGGTTCTGTATGAGTGTCCATATCAAATAGTCTCCTGACTATCACATATGTGTATTATTCAGTGAGGCTCTGAAACTTTGGCCATATGAAATAGACTCCTGACTATTCCACAGGTGTGCATTATTCACTGAAACTTTGAATGAGAGGCCATATGAAATAGACTGCTGAGTACTTTACATTTGTGCATTATTCACTGAGGCTCTGAATGAGTGGCCATATGACCTGGACTCTGACTATTCCCAAGGTGTGTATTCTTCAGTGAGTTTCTGAATGAGTGGCCATAAAATAGACTCCTGACTCTATCCTCTTGACTATTTCTCATCTGCATTTTCACTGAGTCACTGGGTGAACGGTCATATCAAATAGTCTCCAGACTATTCCCCAGGTGTGCATTATTCAGTGAGTCTCTGAATAAGTGGCCATGTGAAAGAGATTCCTGACTTATCAGATATACATATTATTCACTGAGGCTCTGAAACTTTGGCCATATGAAATAGACTGCTGAGTACTTTACATTTGTGCATTATTCACTGAGGCTCTGAATGAGTGGCCATATAAAATAGACTAGTGTCTATTCCACAGTGTGCATTATTCAGTGAGGCTCTAAATGAGTGGCTATATGAAATAGAATCCTGAGATTCCCAGGTGTGTATCATTCAGGAGGCACAGAATGAGTGGCCATATAAAAAATGCTCGACTATTACCCTGGTGTGCATTATTCACTGAGGCTCTAAATGAGTGGCTACATGAAGTAGACTCTTAACTCTTCCCAGGTGTATTATTGAATGAGACTCTGACTAAGTGGGCATAAAAAGAGACTCTTGTATTGCCCAGGTGTGCATTACTTACAGAGACTCTGAATGTGAAGCCATTTGAAATAGACCATTGACTATTACTTAGGGGAGTATTATTCACCAAAGCCCTGAACGAGTGGCCATGTGAAAGAGATTCCTGTCTTATCAGATATACATATTATTCAAACACTGAAAGAGTTTTTATGAAATAGACCCATTTTATTCCACAGGTGTGCGTATTTTTGACTCTCCAAATGAATCACCATATGAAATAGACTAGTGATTATTCCCACATGTGCAGTATTCAAGAGGTTCTGTATGAGTGTCCATATCAAATAGTCTCCTGACTATCACACATGTGTATCATTCACGGAGCTGCTTAATTTGGGGCTACCTTAAATAGGGTCCTGACTACTCCACAACTGTTTATTACGCACTGAAGCTCTGAATGAGAGGCCATATGAAATAGAATCCTTACTATTGCCCCATTGTGCATTATTCGGTAATGCTGTGATTGAGTGGCCATATTACCTGGACTCTGACTATTCTCAAGGTGTGTATTCTTCAGTGAGTTTCTGAATGAGTGACCACATAAAATAGACTCCTGACTCTGTCCTCCTGACTATTTCTCATCTGTGCATTTTCCACTGAGTCACTGGGTGAACGGTCATATCAAATAGTCTCCAGACTATTCCCCAGGTGTGCATTATTTAGTGAGTCTCTGAATAAGTGGCTATATATAATAGAATCCTGAGTATTTTCCAGATATATATGATTCTTCACTGAGGTTCTGAATAACTGGCCATGTAAAATACACTCCTGACTTTTTCATATGTCCGTATTATACTGTGAGCTCTGAATGAGAGGCTATATAAAGTAGACTCCTAACACTTCCCAGGTGTGTATTATTCACTGAGGCTCTAAATGTGTGGCTATACAAAATAGAATCCTGAGTTTCCCCAAGGTGTATGTTATTCAGTTAGGCTCTGAATATGTGGCTATACAAATAGAATTCTGACTACAATACAGGTGTTCTTTATTCAATGAAGCTCTGAAATAGATGCCATATGTAAAAGCGTCCTGAGTATTCCCGAAGTATGTATTATTCACTGAGGCTCTGGATCTTTGGCCATATGAAATTGTTTCTGACTAGTCCACAGGTGTATTATTGACTCTGACTCTGAATATTTGGGCATAGAATAGTGACTATTCCAAAGTTGTGTATTACTCACTCAGGCTTTGATTTTTGTGGCCATATGAAATAGACTACTGCCTATTTAACATGTGTGCATTATTTTCTGAGGCTGGAAATGAGAGTCTATATAAAGTAGACTCCTAACACTTCTCCAGGTGTGTATTACTCAGTGAGGCTCTTTTGTGTGACCATATGAAACAGGATGCTGTCTATCTTAAATATTGTATTATTCAGTGAATCTCTGAATGAGTGGCTATATGAAATAGACTGCTGAGTACTTTACATTTGTGCATTATTCACTGAGGTTATGAGTCAGTGGCCATATGAAATAGACTAGTGTCTATTCCACACGTGTGCATTATTCACTGAGGCTCTGAATGAGTGGCCATATGAAATGGAATCCTGACTAATCCACACGTGCATATTATCCACTGAGGCTATGAATGAGTGTCCATATCAAATAGTCTCCAGACTATTCCCCAGGTGTGCATTATTCCTGAGGCTGTAAATGAGAGGCTATATAAAGTAGACTCCTAACACTTCCCAGGTGTGTATTAATGAATGAGACTCTATCATAGAGACTCTGCCCAGGTGCATTACTTACAGAGACTCTGAATGTGTAGCCATTTGAAGTAGACCCTTGACTATTTCTGAGGGGAGTATTATTCACAGAGGCCCTGAACGAGTGGCCATGTGAAAGAGATTCCTGACTTATCAGATATACATATTCACTAAAACACTGAAAGAGTGGCCTTATGAAATAGACCCACATTCCACAGGTGCAATTTTGACTCTCAATGAATCACCATATGAAATAGACTAGTGATTATTCCACATGTGCAGTATTCAAGAGTTCTGTATGAGTGTCCATATCAAATAGTCTCCTGACTCACACATGTGTATCATTCACGGAGCTGCTTAAATTAAATAGGGTCCTGACTACTCACAGCTGTTTATTCACTGAAGCTCTGAATGAGAGGCCATATGAAATAGACTCCTTACTATTGCCCCATTGTGCATTATTCGGTAATGCTGTGATTGAGTGGCCATATGACCTGGACTCTATTTCCAAGGTGTGTATTCTTCAGTGAGTTCTGAACGAGTGACCACATAAAATAGACTCCTGACTCTATCCTCTTGACTATTTCTCAGCTCTGCATTTTCCACTGAGTCACTGGGTGAATGGTCATATCAAATAGTCTCCAGACTATTCCCCAGGTGTGCATTATTCAGTGAGTCTCTGAATAAGTGGCTATATAATAGAATCCTGAGTATTTTCCAGATATATATGATTCTTCACTGAGGTTCTGAATAATGGCCATGAAATTGACATTTCCATAGGTCTGTATTATTCTGTGAGGCTCTGAATGAGTGGCCATAAAATAGAGACTCCTGAATACTCAGGTGTGCATTATTCATTCGGCTCTAAATGAGTGGCTATGAAATAGAATCCTGACTTTCCCAAGGTGTATGTTATTCAGTTAGGCTCTGAATATGTGGCTATACAAAATAGAATTCTGACTACAATACAGGTGTTCCTTATTCAATGAAGCTCTGAAATAGATGCCATATGTAATAGCGTCCTGAGTATTCCAGGTATGTATTATTCACTGAGGCTCTGAAACTTTGGCCATATGAAATAGACCCATTTTACTCCACAGGTGTGCATTATTCACTGAGGCTCTGAAACTTTGGCCATATGAAATAGACTAGTGACTATTCCAAAGTTGTGTATTACTCACTCAGGCTTTGATTTTGTGGCCATATAAAATAGACTAGTGTCTATTCCACACGTGTGCATTATTCGCTGAGGCTGAAAATGAGAGGCTATATAAAGTAGACTCCTAACACTTCCGCAGCTGTGTATTACTCAGTGAGGCTCTTTTTGTGTGACCATATGAAACAGGATGCTGTCTATCTTAAATAATTGTATTTTTCAGTGAATTTCTGAATGAGTGGCAATATGAAATGGACTGCTAAGTACTTTACATTTGTGCATTATTCACTGAGGTTATGAGTCAGTGGCTATATGAAATGGAATCTTGACTAATCCACACGTGCATATTATCCACTGAGGCTATGAATGAGTGTCCAAATGAAATAGACTCCTGGCTACCCGACAGGTGTGCATTATTCACCGAGGCTCTGAATGAATGACCATGAAAAAAGGACTCCAAATTATTCTCCAGGTATGTATTATTCAGTGAGGCTCTAAATGAGTGGCTACATGAAGGAGACTCTTAACTCTTTCCCAGGTGTGTATTAATGAATGAGACTCTTACTAAGTGGGCATAAAAAAGAGACTCTTGTGCATTGCCCAGGTGAACATTACTTACAGAGACACTGAATGTGTAGCCATTTGAAGTAGACCCTTGACTATTTCTGAGGGGAGTATTATTCACAGAGGCCCTGAACGAGTGGCCATGTGAAAGAGATTCCTGACTTGTCAGATATACATAGTATTCACTGAAATACTAAAAGAGTGGACTTATGAAATAGACTCCAATTTACTCCACAGGGGTGCAATTTTTTTACTCTGCAAATGAATCACCACATGAAATAGACTAATGATTATTCCCCAGATGTGCAATATTCGACGAGCTTCTGTATGAGTGTCCATATCAAATAGTCTTCTGACTAACACACATTTGTGTATCATTCACGGAGCTGCTTAATTTGGGACTACCTTAAATAGAGTCCTGACTACTCTACAGCTGTTTACTATGCACTGAAGCTCTGAATGAGAGGTCATATGAAATAGACTCCGTACTATTGCCCCATTGTTCATTATTCGGTAATGCTGTGATTTAGTGGTCATATGACCTGGACTCTATTTCCAAGGTGTGTATTCTTCAGTGAGATTCTGAACGAGTGACCACATAAAATAGACCCCTGACTCTATCCTCTTTACTATTTCTCAGCTCTGCATTTTCCACCTAGTCACTGGGTGAATGGTGATATAAAGTAATCTCCAGACAATTTCCCAGGTGTGCATTACTCAGTAAGTCTCTGAATAAGTGGCTATATATAATAGAATCCCGAGTATTTTCCAGATAGATATGGTTCTTTACTGAGGTTCTGAATAACTGGCCATGTAAAATGCAAGCCTGACATTTCCATAGGTCTGTATTATTCTTTGAGGTTCTGAATGAGTTGCCATTAAATAGAGACTCCTGAATACTCCTCAGGCGTGCGTTTATTCATTCGGCTCTAAATGAGTGGCAATACGAAATAGAATCCCGACTTTCCCCAAGGTGTATGTTATTCAGTTAGGATCTGAATATGTGGCTATACAAAATAGAATTCTGACTACAATAGAGCTGGTCCTTATTCAAGGAAGCTCTGAAAAATATGCCATATGTAATAGCGTCCTGAGTATTTTCCAGGTATGTATTGTTCACTGAGGCTCTGAAACTTTGGCCTTATAAAATTGTTTCCTGACTAGTCCATGGTTGTGTATTATTTACTATGACTCTGAATATTTGGGCATATCAAATAGACTAGTGACTATTCCAAAGTTGTGTATTACTCACTCAGGCTTTGATTTTGTGGCCATATAAAATAGACTAGTGTCTATTCCACACGTGTGCATTATTCGCTGAGGCTGTAAATGAGAGGCTACATAAAGTAGACTCCTAACACTTCCCCAGGTGTGTATTACTCAGTGAGGCTCTTTTGGTGTGACCATATGAAACAGGATGCTGTCTATTTTAAATATTTTTTATATTATTTATTTTGTTATTTTTATTGCATTTTAGATTTTGGAATACATGTGCAGAACGTGCATGATAGTTGCACAGGTACACACATGGCAGTGTGTTTTGCTGCCTTCCTTCCCTTAACCCAAATTTGGCATTTCTCCGAGACTATTCCTCCCCAGCTCCCCCCCACTTTCCGTTTTTTATTCTGCCAATAGACACTAGTGTGCAGTACCCCTTTCCTGTGTCCATGTGTTCTCATTTTTCTCACCCGCCTATGAGTGAGAATATGCGGTAATTCCTTTTCTGTTCTTGTGTCAGTTTCTGAGGTGATGTTCTGATTAATAGCCTGCAACTCATTATTTTGATTCATAATAGTGGTGATATATTCCACATTTTATTCAGTCTATCATGATGATTTATGGTTCCATCATTGAAACAGTGTGAATATAAACATTCTATGCATGTGTCCATAGTGAATGATTTATAATCCTGATATATAATAATGGGATTCTAAAGGAATTTTTATTTCTAAGGCATTGAGAAATTGCCACACTGTCTTCCACAATGATTGAACTAATTTACACTAAAACATGATTCCATTTCTAATCTAGCATCTGTTCTCTCAGTAATGATACCATTCTAACTGTGAGACTATCTCAATGTGGTTTTGATTTGCATTCTAATGACAATATAATGAGCATTTTTTCATGTGTGTTAATGATGTCTTCGAAAGTGTCTATTCATATCCTGCCAGAATTCTGGTGTTGGTCTGAAATCTGTCTGTGGTATGATATAAGTTTGTCATGATCAAAAGACAAGTGCTCTGATTCACTGATTTTTCTGTGAAAATGTAGAATGACTATTTGATTTTGGCTGGAATGCTGGTGTTTTGGAGAATTCTTGACTATTCCAATGTGAGATTTTCTCAGGTTTTTATGGTGAGGTCATGAAGTCTTTAATCACTGGAGTTAATTTAGTGAGTGTCAGATGTCCAGTGCTTTCTCACATGGTCCAGATTTTAACACCATAAAACAGAATCCTTTTCCCAATTTTATTATTCAGTGAATCTCTGAATGCGTGGTTATATAAAACAGACTGCTGAGTACTTTACATTTGTGCATTATTCATTGAGGTTACAAGTCAGTGGCCATATGGAATGGAATCCTGACTAATCCACACGTGCATATTATCCACTGAGGCTATGAATGAGTGTCCAAATGAAATAGACTCCTGGCTACTCCACAGGTGAGCATTATTCACCGAGGCTCTGAATGAATGTCCATCAAAAATAGACTCCAAAATATGTTCCAGGTGTGTATTATTTAGTGAGGCTCAGAAGCTGTGGCCATATTAATTAGATTTTTTAATATAGCAAGTGTCTGTCTCATAAACTGAGGCTCCAAATATCTGTCTACATGAAATAGACTCCTGACTACAGCACATTATTCAGTGACACTGTGAATCAGAGGCCACATGAAAAAGTCTTCTGACTAGTCCACAGCTGAGCATTATTTAGTGAGACTCTGAATAAGAAGATAAAAGTAAATTCTGACTATTTTCCCAGGTGTGTAAATTTAGTGATGCTCCCAACGAGTGGCCATAGGAAAGAGACTTCTGACAATTCTGCAGGTGTGCATTATTCAGTGATTCTCTGAATGCGTGGCCATAAAAAATAGACTCCAGACTATATCACAAGTGTGTAATATTCAGAGAGGCTGTGAAAGACGGGCAATATAAAACAGACTTCTAATTACTCCACATGTGCGTTATTCACTGTTTATCTGAATGAGAAGCTGTATTACATAGACTCCTCATCATTCTTCATATGTGCATTATTCAAACAGGTTCTGTATGAGTGTCCATACAAAATAGACTCCTGACTCTCCCAAAGGTGTGTATTACTCAGCGATACCCAAAATAAGAGTTCATATAAAATAGACTCATGACTATCACCAAAGTGTGTATTATTCAGAAAGGCACTTAATTTGTGGTTTTCTTAAACAGCGTCCTGATTACACCATAGAAGTTCATTATTCACTGAACCTTTGAATGAGAGGCCATATAAAATATACACTTTACTATTGCTCAGCTTTTAATTATTCAGTAAGGTTCTAAATGAGTGGTAGTATCAAATAGAATCCTGAGAATTCCCCAGGTGTGTATCATTCAGGGAGGCACAGAATGAGTGGGCCATGTAAAGAATGCTCGACTATTACTCTGGTGTGAATTATTCACTGAGGTTCCAAATAGATAGCTACATGAAAGTAGACTCTTTTTTTAATTTTTTTTATCTTTCATGCTTTTTGTAAAAAAATTTTTTTTGCATTATAGGATTTGGGGTACATGTGCAGAACGTGCAAGGTAGTTGCATAGGTACACACATGGCAATGTGTTTTGCTGCCTTCCTCCCATTCACCCACACTTGGCATTCATCCCCAGGCTATCCCTCCCCAACCCCCACGCTGTCCCTACCCCATTCCCCCCAATAGACCCCAGTGTATAGTAGACCCCTCTGTGTCCATGTGTTCATTTTCTCACCTACATATGAGTGAGTATATGTATTCTTTTCTGTTCTTGTGTCAGTTTGCTGAGAATTATGTTCTCCAGATTCATCCATGTCCTTACAAAGGACACAAACTCACCACTTTTGATTGCTGCATAATATTCCATGGTGTATATGTGCCACATTTTCCCAGTCCAGTCTATCATCGATGGGCAATTGCGTTGTTTCCAGTTCTTTGCTATTGTAAACAGTGCTGCAATGAACATTCGTGTGCATGTGTCCTTATAGAAGAAGGATTTATAGTCCTTTGGATATATACCCAGTAATGGGATTGCTGGGTCAGATGGAATTTCTAATTCTAGGTCCCTGAGGAATCGCCACACTGTCTTCCACAAAGGTTGGACTAATTTACACTCCCACCAACAGTGTAAGACTGTTCCTATTTCTCCACATCCTCTCCAGCATCTGCGGTCTCCAGATTTTCTAATGATCGCCATCCTAACTGGCGAGAGATTGTATCTCAATGTCGTTTTGATTTGCATCTTTCTAATGACCAGTGATGATGAGCACTTTTTTATGTGTTTCTTGGCCTCATGTATGTCTTCTTTTGTAAAGTGTCTGTTCATAACCTTTGCCCATTTTTGAATGGGCTTGTTTGTTTTTTTCCTGTAAATCTGTTTGAGTTCTTTGTAAATTCTGGATATCAGCCCTTTGTCAGATGTGTAAACTGGAAAGATATTTTCCCATTCTGATGGTTGCAGATTCACTCTAGTGACTGTTTCTTTTGCCGTGCAGAAGCTGTGGAGTTTGATAAGGTCCCATTTGTATATTTTGGCTTTTGTTGCCAATGATATTGGTGTTTTGTTCATGAAGTCCTTGCCTACTTTTATGTCCTGAATGGTTTTGCCTAGATTTTCTTGTAGGGTTTTGATGGTATCAGGTCTTATGTTTTAGTCTTTAATCCATCTGGAGTTAATTTTAGTGTAAGATGTGAGGAAGGGGTCCAGTTTCTGCTTTCTGCACATTGCTAGCGAGTTTTCCTAACACCATTTATTAAATAGGGAATCATTTCCCCATTGCTTGTTTTTGTCAGGTTTATCAAAGATAATATGGTTGTAGATATGCTGTGTTGCCTCCGATGCCTCTGTTCTGTTGCATTGGTCTATATCTCTGTTTTGGAACCAGTTCCATGCTGTTTTGATTACTGTAGCCTTGTAGTATAGTTTGAAGTCTGATAGTGTGATGCCTCCCACTGTGTTCTTTTTGCTTAGAATTGACTTGGCTATTATGGCTCTTTTTTGGTTCCATATGAAATTCATGGTGGTTTTTTCCAGTTCTGTGAAGAAATTCAATGGTAGTTTGATGGGGATCGCATTGATTGTGTAAATTACTGTGGGCAGTATAGCCATTTTCACGATATTGATTCTTCCTAACCATGAACATGGAATGTTTCTCCATCTGTTTGTGCCCTCTCTTATTTCTTTGAGCAGTGGTTTGTAGTTTTCCTTAAAGAGTTCCCTTACATTCCTTGTGAGTTGTATTCCTAAGTATATTATTTTCTTTGTAGCAATTGTGAATGGCATTTTGTTCTTGATTTGGTTCTCCTTAAGTCTGTTATTGGTGTATAGGAATGCTTGTGATTTTTGCACATTGATTTTATATCCTGAGACTTTGCTGAAGTTTCTTATCAGTTTCAGGATTTTTTGGGCTGAGGCGATGGGGTCTTCTAGGTATACTATCATGTCATCCTCAAATAAAGACAATTTGGCTTCCACCTTTCCTATTTGAATACACTTTATTTCTTTTTCTTGCCTGATTGCTCTGGCTAGAATTTCCAGTACTATGTTAAATAGGAGTGAGACATCCTTGACTAGTGCCATTTCAAAGAATCCAGTTTTGCCCATTCAGTATGATATTGGCTGTTGGTTTGTCATAAATAGCTTTTATTACTTTGAGATATGTTCCATCAATACCAAGTTTATTGAGGGTTTTAGCATAAAGGGCTGTTGAATTTTGTCAAATGCCTTCTTCAATTGAGATAATCATGTGGTTTTTGTTTTGCTTCTGTTTATGTGGTGAATTACATTTATAGACTTGCATATGTTGAACCAGCCTTGCATCCCCGGATGAATCCTACTTGATCATGATGGATAAGTTTTTAATGTGCTGTTGCAATCGGTTTGCCAGTATTTTATTGAAGATTTTGCATCTATGTTCATCATGGATATTGGCCTGAAGTTTTCTTTTCTTGTTGAGTCTCTGGTTTTGGTATCAGGATGATGTTGGTCTCATAAAATGATTTGGGAAGGGTTCTCTTGAATTATTTGGAATAGTTTCAGAAGGAATGGTACCAGATCCTATGTGTTCTGGTAGAATTCAGCTGTGAACCCATCTGACCTGGGCTTTTTGTTTTTAATTGCTGCCTCAACTTCAGACCTTGTTATTGGTCTATTCATAGTTTCAGCTTCTCCTGGTTTAGGCTTGAGGACATGTCCAGGAATTTATCCATTTCTTCCTGATTTACTAGTTTATGTGCATAGAGTTGTTTGTAGTATTCTCTGATGATGGTTTGAATTTCTGTGGAATCTGTGGTGATTTCCATATCTTTTTATTGCATCTATTTGGTTGTTCTCTTTTCTTTTTATCAGTCTGGCTAGTGGTCTGTCTATTTTGTTGATCTTTCAAAACCAGCTCTTAGATTTATTGATTTTTGAAGGTTTTCTTGTCTCTATCTCCTTCAGTTCTGCTCTGATCTTAGTTATTTCTTGTCTTCGCTAGGTTTTGAGCTTTTTGATCTTGCTCCTCTAGCTCTTTCAATTTTGACGATAGGGTGTCAATTTTGGATCTCCACTCTTCTCATGTGGGCACTTATTGCTATATATTTTCCTCTACAGACTGCTTTAAATGTGTCCCAGAGATTCTGGTACGTTGTGTCTTCATTCTCGTTGGTTTCGAAGAACTTTATTTCTGCCTTCATTTCATTGTTTATCCAATCAACATTCAAGAGCCAGTTGTTCAGTTTCCATGAAGCTGTGGTTCTGAGTTATTTTCTGAATTCTGAGTTCCAACTTGATTGCACTATGGTCTGAGAGACTGTTTGTTATGATTTCAGTTGTTTTGCATTTGCTGAGGAGTGCTTTACTTCCAATTATGTGGTCAATTTTGGAGTAGGTGTGATGTGGTGCTGAGAAGAATGTATATTCTGTGGATTTGGGGTGGAGAGTTCTGTAAATATCTATCAGGTTTGCTTGTTCCAGGTCTGAGTTCAAGCCCCGGATATCCTTGTTAATTTTCTGTCTGGTTGATCTGTCTGATATTGACAGTGGAGTGTTAAAGTCTCCCACTATTATTGTGTGGGAGTCTAAGTCTCTTTGTAAGTCATTAAGAACTTGCCTTATATATCTGGTGCTCTATATTGGGTCCATATATATTTAGAATCTTTAGCTCTTCTTGTTGTATCGATCCTTTTACCATTATGTAATGACCTTCTTTGTCCGTTTTGAACTTTGTTGCTTTAAAGTCTATTTTATCAGAGACGAGAATTTCAACTCCTGCTTTTTTTGCTCTCCATTTGCTTGGTAAATCTTTCTATATTTTATTTTTTGTATCTTTGCATGTGACATGGGTTTCTGGATACAGCACACCAATGGGTTTTGGTTTTTATCCAATTTGCCAGTCTGTGTCTTTTGATTGGTGCATTTAGCCCATTTACATTTAGGTTAATATTGTTATGTGAATTTGATACTGCCATTTTGATGCTAGCTGGCTGTTTTGCCCTTTGGTTCATGTAGTTTCTTCATTTTGTTGATGCTCTTTAGCATTTGTTATGCTTTTACGATGGCTGGTACTTGTTGTTTCTTTCTATGTGTAATGCCTCTTTCAGGAGCTCTTGTAAAGCAGGCCTAGTGGTGACAAAATTTCTGAGTACTTGCTTGTTCATGAAGGATTTTATTTTTCCTTCACTTATGAAGCTCAGTTTGGCTGGATATGAAATTCTGGACTGAAAGTTCTTTTCTTTTAGGATGTTGAATATTGGCCCCCATTCTCTTCTGGCTTGTAGAGTCTCTACCAAGAGATCTGCTGTGAGTCTGATGGGCTTCTTTTTGTGGGTGACCCGACCTTTCTCTCTGGCTGCCCTTAGTATTTTCTCCTTCATTTCCACCCTGGTGAATCTGATGATTATGTGCCTTGGGGTTGCTCTTCTTGCGGAATATCATTGTGGTGTTCTCTGTATTTCCTGGAGTTGAGTATTGACCTGTCTTGCTAGGTTAGGAAATTTTCCTGGATAATATCCTGAAGAGTGTTTTCCTGGTTGGATTCATTCTTTTCATCACATTCTGGTACACCTATCGAACATAGGTTGGGTTTCTTCACATAGTTTCACATTTCTTGGAGATTTTGTTCATTCATTTTTGCTTTTTTTTAAATCTTGGTTTCTCATTTTTATTTCATTGAGTTGATCTTCAATTTCTGATATTCTTTCTTCTGCTTGGTCAATTCGGCTGTTGAAACTGCATGCTTCAAGTTCTCGTGTTGTGTTTTTCAGCTCCTTCAATTCATTCATATTCCTCTCTAAGTTGTCCATTCTTGTTATGAATTTCTGAATTTCAAATCTTTTTCAAGGTTCTTAGTTTCTTTGCACTGGTTTAGAACATGTTCTTTAGCTCACTGAAGTTTCTCATTATCCACTTTCTGAAGTCTGATTCATCATTTTGTCACACTCATTCTCTCCAGCTTGTTCCTTGCTGGTGAGGAGTTTTGTCCTGAGGTGAGGTGTTTTGGTTTCGGGTTTTCCTCCAGCGCTGGTTTCTTCCCATCTTTATGGATTTATCCGCCTGTCGTCTTAGTAGTTGCTGATTTTTCAATTGGGTCTCTGTGTGGACACTGAGATTGTTGATGATGAAGTATTTCTGTTACTTAGTTTTCCTTCTATGGTCTAGCCCTCTGCTGTATGAGTGCTGAGGTCCACCCAGGCCCTGCTTGTCTGGGGTACAAGCAGCTGCAGAACAGTGAGGATAATACCAGTTTCTTCTTCTGCTGTCTTGTTCCAGAATGATGCCCGCCAAATGTCAGTCTGATTAGTCCTTTTTGGGTGACTCTGATATACAGTCAGAGCTTTGAGGAGGTTTGTGCTATAGGAGCTAGTGAGCTGTGATCTGTATTCAGGTTGTTAGGTTGTTATGTCACTGCAACAGAACTCATAAACACCACCCATTTTTTTCCCCAGATGCTCTGTCTCAGTTGGGGCTTTCTTTATGAGTATCTCTAACTGTCCTTCCCCAGGAGGCAGTGTATTCACTATTTGCCTGGGGCTCTGATTAGGGTCTGCCCTGTTGCTGCTGGGCTTTTTCTGCTGTGGAGACTTCCTGAGTCTCTGTTGGCAGGTGAGGCTGCAGCCCTGGGCAGTACTCAGTAGGGCATTGAGTAATGGTATTCACTGGGCTGCAATTAGTGCCAGCAAAAATGACAAGCGATTATACCCTGTTTGTTGAGGTGACCTGAGCTTGATAAGGCCTCATATATTCTCACTGGTGCCCCAGTAGCCTGCTGAATATTGATCTCCATTGCCACTGACCAGCTCAGATCATGCTTCCCAGGAAACTCCTGGTCTGGCTCATTGTCCAAGTCCTTCAATCAGATGGACATGCCAATCTGCCCTTCCAAATCTCAGATTGCCTGTTTAACAGGGCACAATAGTTATCATTCCTGCTGCTGCTTAATTTGGGGCTACCTTTAATAGGGTCCTGACTACTCCACAGCTGTTTATAATGAATTGAAGGTCTGAATGAGAGGCAATATAAAATAGACTCCTAAGTATTGCCCCATTGTGCATTATTCAGTAATGCTGTGATTGAGTGGCCATATGACCTTGACTCTAAGTATTCTCAAGTTGTGTATTCTTCAGTGAGTTTCTGAACGAGTGACCACATAAAATAGATTCCTTACTCTATCCTCTTGAATATTTCTCAGCTATGCCTTTTCCACTGACTCACTGGGTGAATGTTCATATCAAATAGTCTATAGACTATTCCCCATGTGTGCATTATTCAGTGAGTCTCTAAATAAGTGGCTACGTATAATAGAATCCTGAGTATTTTCCAGATATATATGATTCTTCACTCAGGTTCTGAATAGATGGCCATGTGAAATACACGCCTGACTTTTTTATAGGTCTATATTATTCTGTGAAGCTCTGAATGAGTGGCAATAAAAGAGAGACTCCTGAATACTCTTCAGGAATGCCTTTTTACATTCAGCTCTAAATGAGTGGCTATACTAAATAAAATACTGACTTTCCCCAAGGTGTATGATACTCAGTTATGCTCTGAATATGTGACTGTATGAAACCAAATTCTGACACAATACAAGTGTTTCTAATTCAATGAATGTCTTAAATAGATGCCATACGTAATAGCGTCCTGAGTATTCCCCAGGTATGTATTATTCATTGAAGCTCTGAAACTTTGGCCATATGAAATTGTCTCCTGACTAGTCCACAGTTGTGTATTATTGACTCTGACTCTTAATATTTGGGAATATGGAATAGATTAGGGACTATTCCAAAGTTGCATATTATTCATTCAGGCTTTGATTTTGTGGCCATATAAAATAGACTAGTGTCTATTTCACACGTGTGCATTATTCCCTGAGGCTGGAAATTAGGGGCTATATAAAGTAGACTCCTAACACTTCCTTAGGTGTGTATTACTCAGTGAGGCTCTTCTTGTTTGACCATATGAAACAGGATGCTGTCTGTCTTAAATATTTGTATTATTCAGTGAATCTCTGAATGAGTGGCTATATGAAATAGACTGCTGAGTACTTTACATTTTTGCAAAATGCAATGATGTTATGAGTTCGTGACAATAGGAAATGGAATCCTTACTAATACAAACGTGCATATTATCCACTGAGGCTATGAATGAGTGTCCAAATAAAATAGACTCCTGGCTACTCTACAGGTGTGCATTATTCATTGAGGCTCTGAATGAATGTCCATCGAAAATACACTCGAAATTATTCTCCAGGTGTGTGTTATTTAGTGAGGCACAGAAGATGTGGCCATATTAATTAGATTCCTTAATATAGCGAGGGTCTGTCCTATTCACTGAGGCTGTGAAAATGTGTCTACATAAAATAGACTCCTGATTACAGCACATCATTCAGTGACACTCCGAATGAGAGGCCACATGAATAAGACTCCTGACTATTCCACAGGTGTGCATTATTTAGTGAGACTCTGAATGAGGGATAAAAGTAAATCTGACTATTTCCAGGTGTGTACATTTAGTGAGGCTCTCAATGAGTGGCCATAGGAAAGAGACTTCTGACTATTCCACAGCAGTGCATTATTCAGTGATTCTCTGAATGAGTGGCCATAAAAATAGACTCCAGACTATATCACAAGTGTGTAATATTCACTGAGGCTGTGAAAATGTGTCTACATAAAATAGACTCCTGATTACAGCACATCATTCAGTGACACTCCGAATGAGAGGCCACATGAATAAGACTCCTGACTATTCCACAGGTGTGCTTTATTTAGTTAGACTGTGAATAAGGGGATAAAAGTAAATCTGACGATTTCCAAAGGTGTGTACATTTAGTGAGGCTCTCAATGAGTGGCCATAGGAAAGAGACATCTGACTATTCCACAGCAGTGCATTATTCAGTGATTCTCTGAATGAGTGGCCATAAAAATAGACTCCAGCCTATATCACAATTGTGTAATACACACTGAGGCTTTGAAAGATGGGCCATATGAAACAGACTTCTAATTACTCCACATGTGCATTATACACTGTTTGTCTTAATGAGTAGCCATATGATAAAGACTCCTTATTTTTCTCCATGTGTGCATTATTGAAACAATTTCTGTATGAGTGTCCATACCAAATAGACTCCTGACACTCCACGAGGTGTGTATTACTCACTGATACCCAGAATTAGAGTTCATATGAAATAGACTCCTGACAATCACCCAGGTGTGTATCATTCAGGAAGGCACTTAATTTGTGGCTATCTTAAACAGCATCCTTATTACTCCATAGAAGTTCATTATTCACTGAAACATTGAATGACAGGCCATATAAAAGAGACAACTGACCATTGCTTCATTGTAAATTATTCAATAAGTTTCAAACTGAGTGGTACTATGAAATAGAATTCTGAGATGTCCGGAGGCTCTAAATGTGTGGCTACATAAAGTAGACTCTATTTTTTAAAATTTTTATGGCATTATATGTTTTGGAGTACATGGGCAGAAAGTGCAAGATGGTTGCATAGGAACACACATGGCAGTGTGTTTTGCTGCCTTCCTCCCCTTCACCCACACTTGGCTTTCTCCACAGGCTATTTCTCCCCAGCTGACCCCTTCTGTCCCTCCCTTATTTTCCCCAATAAACACCAGTCTGTAGTAGATCCCCTCCCTTTGTCAATGTGTTCTCATTTTTCTCACCCACCTATGAGTGAGAATACACGGTATTTCCTTTTCTGTTCTTTTGTCAGTTTGCTGAGAATGATGTTCTCCAGATTCACCCATGTATTTACAAAGGAAAAAAACTCGGGATACAGGGAAGATGGGGTCATAGAGGTGACTCAGGATCGCAGCTTTCAGTGAAGGCGCAGAGGGTGAGTCCTAGCCGCATTCTCAGATGGACGATTTTGCCCACAGAACGTTGAAAGTCCCAGGTGTGGGAGAGACACGAGACACTAGTGCAGGTGGCTCGTGGGGCCAGTTCGGCCGGCGCCACACCGCAGTGGCACCCAGCACAAAACTCACTGGTCCAGGTGCCCTGTTAAACCAGCAATCTGAGATTTGGAAGGGCAGATTGGCATGTCTATCTGATTGGACGGGACTTGGACAATGAGCCAGAAAAGGAGATTCCTGGGAAACGTGATCTGAGCCCGTGAAGTGGGCAGTGGCACTGGAGATCGCATGGATCCCAGTGCCCTATCAGCAGGCTACTGGGGCGCCAGTGAGAGAGTCAACCATTCAGCTTGGGGAGAGGAAGAGAGAGAGAGAGGACGGACTCTGAGGCAGGGAGCTGGGTGATCTGGCTCGGTGGGTCCTACCCTCACAGGGACAAGCAAGGCAGCGATTGGAGGCACTCAGAGCTGAGAGTTTTGCTGCCGGCATCTAGAACGGTGCAGCCTGGTGGGGAGGGGCGTCCAACACTACAGACGCAATCCATCCATACTGAAGTACCACCCAGGGCTGATGCAGCCTGCTGTTGCTGAGGCAACCTACCATAACAGAGAGATTTGGCAACAGGGCGGAGCACGCCACAGCAGAGTGGAGCCCAGCAGCAAAAGGGTGGACCCGCACTAGCAGGGCGGAGCCCTGGCAGGCAAATAGTGAATAGACTGCCTCCTGGCTGGGCAGGAGAGTACAACAGATACTCATAAAAGAGCCTCAACTCCCTGAGTCAGAGGATCTAAGGTGGAAAAAAAAGGGGGGGTTTAAGAGTTCTGTTGCAGTGGACATAAACACATGCTCCCAACAGCCCTGAATGAACAACGGAGCTCACAGCACAGAACTGGAGCTCCTATAAAGCACAGACTGTCTCCTCAAGTAGCTCCCTGACCACTGTATATACAAAGAGTCACCCCAAAAAAGGACTAATCAGACTGACATTCGGCGGGCATCATTCTGGAACAAAGATAGCAGAAGAAGACTCTGGTAGCATCCCTCACTGTTCTGCAGCTGCTACAGGTGTACCCCAGAGAAGCAGGGCCTGAAGTAAACCTCAACACTCGTACAGCGGAGGGGCTAGACCATTAGAAGAAAAACTAACTAACAGAAATACGTCATCATCAACAATCTGGGCATCCACACAGAGACCTAATTGAAAAATCAGCAACTACTAAAACGACAGGTGGATAAATCCATAAAGATGGGAAGAAACCAGCGCAAAGAGGAGGAAAACACCCGAAACCAAAACACTCACCTCCTACAAAGGACCAAAACTCCTCACCAGCAAGGGAACAAAGCTGGATGGAGAATGAGTGATGAAATGACGGAATCAGACTTCAGAAAGTGGATAATGAGAAACTTCAGTGAGCTAAAAGAACATGTTCTAAATCAGTGCAAAGAAACTAAGAACCTTGAAAAAGATTTGAAAAAAGATTCGAGGAAATGATAACAAGAATGGACAACTTAGAGAGGAATATGAATGAATTGAAGGAGCTGAAAAACACAACACGAGAACTTCGTGAAGCATGCACAAGTTTCAACAGCTGAATTGACCAAGCAGAAGAAAGAATATCAGAAGTTGAAGATCAACTCAATGAAATAAAATGAGAAACCAAGATTAAAGAAAAAGCAAAAAAGGAATGAACAAAATCTCCAAGAAATGTGGGACTATGTGAAGAGACCCAACCTACGTTTGATAGGTGTACCAGAATGTGATGAAGAGAATGAATCCAAGCTGGAAAACACTCTTCAGGATATTATCCAGGAAAATTTCCCCAACCTAGCAAGACAGGTCAATACTCAACTCCAGGAAATACAGAGAACACCACAAAGATACTCCACAAGAAGAGCAACCCCAAGGCACATAATCATCAGATTCACCAGGGTTGAAATGAAGGAGAAAATACTAAGGGCAGCCAGAGAGAAAGGTGGTCACCCACAAAGGAAGCCCATCAGACTCACAGCAGATCTCTCGGCAGAGACTCTACAAGCCAGAAGAGAGTGGGGCCAATATTCAACATCCTTAAAGAAAAGAACTTTCAACCCAGAATTTCATATCCAGCCAAACTGAGCTTCATAAGTGAAGGAAAATAAAATCCTTCATGAACAAGCAAGTACTCAGAGATTTTGTCACCACTAGGCCTGCTTTACAAGAGCTCCTGAAAGAGGCACTACACATAGAAAGAAACAACCAGTACCAGCCATCCTAAAAGCATACCAAATGCTAAAGAGCATCAACAAAATGAAGAATCTACATGAACCAATGGGCAAAACAGCCAGCTAGCATCAAAATGGCAGTATCAAATTCACACATAACAATATTAACCCTAAATGTAAATGGGCTAAATGCACCAATCAAAAGACACAGACTGGCAAATTGGATAAAAACCAAAACCCATCGTGTGCTGTATCCAGGAAACCCACCTCACATGCAAGGATACACAAAGGCTCAAAATAAAGGGATGGAGGAAGATTTACCAAGCAAATGGAGAGCAAAAAAAGCAGGAGTTGCAATTTCATCTCTGATAAAATAGACTTTAAAGCAACAAAGATCAAAAGGGACAAAGAAGGTCATTACATAATGGTAAAAGGATCGATACAACAAGAAGAGCTAACGATTCTAAATATATATGGACCCAATGCAGGAGCACCCAGATATATAAGGCAAGTTCTTAATGACTTACAAGAGACTTAGACTCCCACACAATAATAGTGGGAGACTTTAACACTCCACTGTCAATATCAGACAGATCAACCAGACAGAAAATTAACAAGGATATCCAGGACTTGAACTCAGACCTGGAACAAGCAAACCTGATAGACATTTACAGAACTCTCCACCCCAAATCCACAGAATATACATTCTTCTCAGCACCACATCACACCTACTCCAAAATTGACCACATAATTGGAAGTAAAGCACCTCAGCAAATGCAAAACAACTGAAATCATAACAAACAGTCTCTCAGACCATAGTGCAATCAAGTTGGAACTCAGAATTCAGAAAATAACTCAGAACCGCACAGCTTCATGGAAACTGAACAACTGGCTCTTGAATGTTGATTGATAAACAATGAAATGAAGGCAGAAATAAAGAAGTTCTTTGAAACCAACGAGAATGAAGACACAACGTACCAGAATCTCTGGGACACATTTAAAGCAGTCTGTAGAGGAAAATATATAGCAATAAGTGCCCACATGAGAAGAGTGGAGAGATCCAAAATTGACACCCTATCGTCAAAATTGAAAGAGCTAGAGGAGCAAGATCAAAAAGCTCAAAACCTAGCCAAGACAAGAAATAACTAAGATCAGAGCAGAACTGAAGGAGATAGAGACAGAAAAACCCTTCAAAAATCAATAAATCCAAGAGCTGGTTTTTCAAAAGATCAACAAAATAGACAGACCACTAGCCAGACTGATAAAAAGAAAAGAGAGAACAACCAAATAGATGCAATAAAAACGATAATGGGGAAATCACCACAGATTCCACAGAAATTCAAACCATCATCAGAGAATACTACAAACAACTCTATGCACATAAACTAGTAAACCAGGAAGAAATGGATAAATTCCTGACGCCTGTGTCCTCCCAAGCCTAAACCAGGAGGAAGCCAAAACTATGAATAGACCAATAACAAGGTCTGAAGTTGAGGCAGCAATTAAGAGCCTACCACAAAAAAAGCCCAGGTCCAGATGGGTTCACAGCTGAATTCTACCAGACACACAAAGAGGATCTGGTACCATTCCTGAAACTATTCCAATAATTCAAAAGAGGGAACCCTTCCCAAATCATTTTATGAGACCAACATCATCCTGATACCAAAACCTGCAGAGACTCAACAAGAAAAGAAAACTTCAGGCCAATATCCATGATGAACATAGATGCAAAATCTTCAATAAAATACTGGCAAACCGATTGCAACAGCACATTAAAAACTTATCCATCATGATCAAGTAGGATTCATCCTGGGATGCAAGGCTGGTTCAACATACGCAAGTCTATAAATGTAATTCACCACATAAACAGAAGCAAAACAAAACCACATGATTATCTCAATTGATGCAGAGAAGGCATTTGACAAAATTCAACAGCCCTTTATGCTAAAAACCCTCAATAAACTTGGTATTGATGGAACGTATCTCAAAGTAATAAAAGCTGTTTATGACAAACCATCAGCCAATATAATACTTAATGGGCAAAACTGGAAGCATTCCCTTTGAAATCTGGCACTAGACAAGGATGCCCTCTCTCACCACTCCTATTCAACATAGTACTGGAAGTTTTAGCCAGAGCAATCAGGCAAGAAAAGAAATAAAGGTATTCAAATAGGAAAGGTGGAAGCCAAATTGTCTCTATTTGCAGACGACATGATTGTATAACTAGAAGACCCCATCACCTCAGCCCAATAGCTCCTGACACTGATAAGCAACTTCAGCAAAGTCTCAGGATATAAATCAATGTGCGAAAATTACATGCATTCCTATACACCAATAACAGAGTTAAAGAAAACCAAATCAGTACCAACTGCTATTCACAATTGCTAGAAAGAAAATAATATACCTAGGAATACAACTCACAGGGAATGTAAGGGACCTCTTCAAGGAAAACTACAAACAACTGCTCAACAAAATAAGAGAGGACACAAACAGATGAAGAAACATTCCATGTTCGTGGTTAGGAAGAATCAATATTGTGAAAATGGCTATACTGCCCAAAGTAATTTAAACGATCAATGCTATCCACATCATACTACCATTGAATTTCTTCACAGACCTGGAACAAACCACCATGAACTTCATATGGAACCAAAAGAGAGCCCGTGATAGCCAAGTCAATTCTAAGCAAAAGAACACAGCGGAGGCATCACACTACCAGACTTCAAACTATACTACAAGGCTACAGTAATCAAAACAGCATGGTACTGGTACCAAAACAGAGATATAGACCAATGGAACAGAACAGAGGCATCGGAGGCAACACAACATATCTACAACCATATAATCTTTGATAAACCAGACAAAACAAGCAATGGGGAAAGGATTCTGTTTAATAAATGGTGTTGGGAAAACTGGCTAGCCATGTGCAGAAAGCAGAAACTGGACCCCTTCCTGACACCTTACACTAAAATTAACTCCAGATGGATTAAAGACTTAAACATAAGACCTGACACCATAAAAACCCTAGAAGAAAATCTAGGCAAAACCATTCAGGACATAGGAGTAGGCAAGGACTTCATGACCAAAACACCAAAAGCATTGGCAACAAAAGCCAAAATAGACAAATGGGACCTAATCAAACTCCACAGCTTCTGCACGGCAAAAGAAACAGTCACTAGAGTGAATCGGCAACCATCAGAATGGGAAAAATCTTTGCAGTTTACCCATCTGACAAAGGGCTGATATCCAGAATTTACAAAGAACTCAAACAGATTTAAAAAAAACAAACAAGCCCATTCAAAATGGGCAAAGGATATGAACAGACACTTTACAAAAGAAGACATACATGAGGCCAACAAACACATGAAAAATGCTCATCATCACTGGTCATTAGAGAGATGCAAATCAAAACCACATTGAGATACCATCTCACGCCAGTTAGAATGGCGATCATTAAAAATCTGGAGACAGCAGATGCTGGAGAGGATGTGGAGAAATAGGAACACTCTTACACTGTTGGTGGAGTGTAAATTAGTTCAACCATTGTGGAAGACAGTGTGGCGATTCCTCAAGGACCTAGAAATAGAAATTCCATTTGACCCAGCAATCCCATTACTGGGTATATATCCAAAGGACTATAAATCGCTACTATAAGGACACATGCACACGAATGTTCATTGCAGCACTGTTTACAATAGCAAAGACCTGGAACCAACCCAAATGCCCATCGATGATAGACTGGACTGGGAAAATGTGGCACATATACACCATGGAATATTATGCAGCAATCAAAATGATGAGTTTGTGTCCTTTGTAAGGACATGGATGAATCTGAGAACATCATTCTCAGCAAACTGACACAAGAACAGAAAAGAAATACCACATATTCTCACTCATAGGTGGGTGAGAAAAATGAGAACACATGGACACAGGGAGGGGTCTACTACACACTGGGGTCTATTGGGGAATGGGGAGGGACAGTGGGGGCTGGGGAGGGATAGCCTGGGGATAAAATGCCAAGTGTGGGTGAAGGGAGGAAGGCAAAACACACTGCCATGTGTGTACCATGCAACTATCTTTCACGCTCTGCAGATGTACCCGAAAACGTATAATGCAATGAAAATTTAAAAAATAAAAATAAAAAAAATTAAAGAAAGGACAAAAACTTATCATTTTTCATTGCTGCATAATATTCCATGGTGTATATGTGCCACATTTTTCCAGTCCAGTCTATCATCGTTGGGCATTTGGGTTGGTTCCAGGTCTTTGGTATTGTAAACAGTGCTGCAATGAACATGCTTGTGCATGTGTCCTTACAGAAGAATGATTTATAGTCCTTTGGATATATACCCAGTAATGAGATTGCTGGGTCAAATAGAATTTCTATTTCTAGGTTTTTGAGGAATCGCCACAGTGTCTTCCACAATGGTTGAACTAATTTACACTCCCACCAACAGTGTAAGAGTGTTTATGTTTCTCCACATCCTCTCCAGCACCTGTTGTGTTCAGATTTTTTAATGATCTGCATTCTACCTGCCATGAGATGGTATCTCAATGAAGTTATGATTTGCATCTCTCTAATGACCAGTGATGATGGGCATGTTTTCATGTGTTTGTTGGCCTCATGAGTGTCTTCTTCTGTAAAGTGTCTGTTCATATCCTTTGTCCATTTATGAATGGGCTTGTCTGTTTTTTTCCTGTAAATCTGTTTGAATTCTTTGTAAATTCTGGATATTAGCCCTTTGTCAGATGAATAATCTGCAAAAAAATTTTTTTTCATTCTGTTGGTTGCTGATTCCCTCTAGTGACTGTTTCTTTTGCTATGCAGAAGCGGTGGAGTTTGCTTAGTTCCCATTTGTCTATTTTGGCTTTTTTTGGCCAATGCTTTTGGTGTTTTGGTCATGACGTCCTTGCCTACTCCTATGTCCTGAATGGTTTTGCCTTGATTTTCTTCTAGGGTTTTTATGGTTCCAGGTCTTATGTTTAAGTCTTTAATTCATCTGGAGTTAATTTTAGTGTAAGGTGTCAAAAAGGGGTTCAGTTTCTGCTTTCTACACATGGATAGCCAGTTTTCCCAACACCATTTTTTAAACTGGGAATCCTTTCCCCATTGCAGGTTTTTGTCTGGTTTATCAAAGATTATATGGATGTAGATATGTAGTGTTGCCTCCGATACCTCTGTTCTCTTCCATTGGTCTATATCTCTGTTTTGTTACCAGTACCATGCTCTTTTGATTACTGTAGCCTTGTAGTATAGTTTGAAGTCTGGTAGTGTGATGCCTCCCGCTGTGTTCTTTTTGCTTAGAATGGACTTGGCTATGTGGGCTCTTTTTTGGTTCCATATGAAGTTCATGGTGTTTTTTTCCAGTTCTGTAAAGAAATTCAATGGTCGTTTGATGGGGATAGTGTTGATTGTATAAATTACTTTGGGCAGTATAGCCATTTTCACGATATTGATTCTGCCTAACCATAAACATAAAATGTTTATTTATCTGTTTGTGTCTTCTCTTATTTCGTTGAGCAGTGGTTTGTAGTTTTCCTTAAAGTGGTCTCTTACGTTTTTGTGAATTGTATTCCTAAGTATTTTATTTTTTGTGTAGCAATTGTGAATGGCTGTACGTTCTTGATTTGGTTCTCTTTAAGTCTGTTATTGCTGTATAGGAATGCTTGTAATTTTTGCACATTAATTTTATATTCTGAGACTTTGCTGAAGTTGCTTATCTGTTTCAGGAGTTTTTGGGCTGAGGTGATAGGGTCTTTTATGTATATTATCATGTCGTCTACATTAGAGACAATTTGGCTTCCACCTTTTCTATTTGAATACACTTTATTTCTTTTTCTTGCCTGATTGCTCTGGCTAGAACTTCCAGTACTATGTTGAATAGGAGTGGTGATTGAGGGCATCCTTGTCTAGTACCGGATTTCAGAGGGAATGCTTAAAGTGTTTGCCTATTAAGTATGATATTTACTGTTGGTTTGTCATAAATAGATTTTATTACTTTGAAATATGTTCCATCAATACCAAGTTTATTGAGGGTTTTTAGCATAAAGGGCTGTTGAATTTTGTCAAATTCCTTCTCTGCCTCAATTGAGATAATCATGTGTTTTTTGTTTTTTTGGTTTTGTTTATGTGGTGAATTACATTTACAGACTTGCATATGTTAAACCAGGCTTTCATCCCCGGGGTGAATCCTACTTGATCATAATGGATAAGTTTTTTAATGCGCTGTTGCCAACGGTTAGGCAGTATTCTATTGAAGATTTTTGCATCTATGTTCATCATGGATATTGGCCTGAAGTTTTCTTTTCTTGTTGAGTCTCTGCCGGGTTTTGGTATCAGGACGATACTGGTCCATTAAAATGATTTGGGAAGGGTTCCCTCTCTTTGAATTATTTGGAATAGTTTCAGAAGGAATGATTCCAGATCCTCTTTGTGTGTCTGGTAGAATTCGGCTGTGAACCCATCTGGACCTGGGCTTTTTTGTGTGGTAGGATCTTAATTGATGCCTCAAATTCAGACCATGTTATTGGTCTATTCATAGTTTCAGCTTTCTCCTGGTTTAGGCTTGGGAGGACACAGGGTTCCAGGAATTCATCCATTTCTTCCTGGTTTACTAATTTATGTGCATAGAGTTTTTTATAGTATTCTCTGATGATGGTTTGAATTTCTGTGGAATCTGTAGTGATTTCCCCTTTATCATTTTTTATTGCATCTTTTTGGTTGTTCTCTCTTTTCTTTTTTTAAATGTCTGTATTATTATTATTATTATGTTAATTTCTATTGCATTATAGGTTTTGGGGTACATGTGCAGAACGTGCAAGATAGATGCATAAGTACACACATGGCAGTGTGTTTTGCTGCTTCCCTCCCCTTCACCCACACTTGGCATTCATCCCCAGGCTATCCCTCCCCAGTCCCCACCGCTGTCCCTCCCCCATTCCCTCCAATAGACCCCAGGGTATAGTAGACCGCCTCTCTGTGTCCATGTGTTCTCATTTTTCTCACCCGCCTATGAGTGAGTATATGCGGTATTTCTTTTCCTGTTCTTGTGTCAGTTTGCTGAGAATAATGTTCTCCAGGTTCATCCATGTCCTTACAAAGGACACAAACTCATCATTTTTGATTGATGCATAATATTCCATAGTGTATATGTGCCACATTTTCCCAGTCCAGTCTATCATCGTTGGGCATTTGGGTTGGTTCCAGTTCTTTGCTATTGTAAACAGTACTGCAATGAACATTCGTGTGCATGTGTCCTTATATTAGAAAGATTTATAGTCCTTTGGATATATAACCAGTAATGGGATTGCTGGGTCAAATGGAATTTCTATTTCTAGGTCCCGGGGAAATCACCACACTGTCTTCCACAATGGTTGAACTAATTTACACTCCCACTAACAGTGTAAGACTGTTCCTATTTCTCCACATCCTCTCCAGCATCTGCTGTCTCCAGATTTTTAATGATTGACATTCTACCTGGCTTGAGATGGTATCTCAATGTGGTTTTGATTTGCATCTCTCTAATGACCAGTGATGATGAGCATTTTTTCATATGTTTGTTGGCCTCATGTATGTCTTCTATTATAACGTGTCTGTTCATATCCTTTGCTTATTTTTGAATGGTTTTGTTTGTTTTTTTTTCCTGTAAATCTGTTTGAGTTCTTTGTAAATTCTGGATATCAGCCCTTTGTCTGATATGTAAACTGAAAAGATTTTCTCTCATTCTGATGGTTGCCAATTCACTCTAGTGACTGTTTCTTTTGCCATGCAGAAGCTGTAAAGTTTGATTAGGACCCATTTGTCTATTTTGGCTTTTGTTGCCAATGCTTTTGGTGTTTTATTCATGAAGTCCTTGCCTACTCCTATGTCCTGAATGGTTTTGCCTAGATTTTCTTCTAGGGTTTTTATGGTTTCAGGTCTTACATTTAAGTATTTAATCCATCTGGAGTTAATTTTAGTGTAAGTTGTCAGGAAGGGGTCCAGTTTCTGCTTTCTGCACATGGCTAGCCAGTTTTCCTAACACCATTTATTAAATAGGAAATTCTTTCCCCATTGCTTGTTTTTGTCTGGTTTATCAAAGATAATATGGCCGTAGATAGGATGTGTTGCCTCTGATGCTTCTGTTCTGTTCCATTGGTCTATATCTCTGTTTTGGTACCAATACCATGCTGTTTTGATTACTGTAGCCTTGTAGTATAGTTTGAAGTCTGGTAGTGTGATGCCTCCTGCTGTGTTCTTTTTGCTTAGAATTGACTTGGCTATGATGGCTCTTTTTTGGTTCCATATGAAATTCATGGTGGTTTTTTCCAGTTCTGTGAAGAATTTCAATGGTAGTTTGATGGGGATAGCATTGATTGTGTAAATTACTGTGGGCAGTATAGCCATTTTCACGATATTGATTCTTCCTAACAACGAACATGGAATGTTTCTCCCTCTGTTTGTGTCCTCTCTTATTTTGTTGAGCAGTGGTTTGTAGTTTTCCTTGAAGAGGTCCCTTACATTCCTTGTGAGTTGTATTTCTAGGTATTTTATTTTTTTTTAAGCAATTGTGAATGGCAGTTCGTTCTTGATTTGGTTCTCTTTAAGTCTGTTATTTGTGTATAGAAATGCTTGTGATTTTTGCACATTGGCACAGGGCAGATCTGCGCTAGCAGGGCAGAGCCCCAGCAGGCAAATCGTAAATAGACTGCCTCCTAGTGGGGCAGTGCAACAGATACTCATAAAGAAAGCCCCAACTCCCTGAGACAGAGCATCTAAGGGAGAAAAAAAAGGGTGGTGTTTTCTGAGTTCTGTTGCAGCAGACATAAACAACCTCCCAACAACCCTGAATGAAAAACGGAGCTCACAGCTCAGCACCGGTGCTCATATAAAACACAGACTGTCACCTCAAGCAGTTCCTTGACCCCTGTATATCCAAAGAGTCACCCCAAAAATGACTAATCAGACTGACATTTGGCGGGCATCATTCTGGAACAAAGACAGAAGAAGAAGAAACTTGTATCATACCTCACTGTTCCACAGCTGCTACAGGTATACCCCAGACAAGCAGGGCCTGGAGTGGAACTCAGCACTCATACAGCAGAGGAGCTAGACCATTCAAAGGAAAAGTAAAAAACAGAAATACTTCATCATCAACAATCTCAACGTCCACACAGAGACCCAACTGAAAAATCAACAACTACTAAAACGACAGGCAGATAAATCCATAAAGATGGAAAGAAAGAAACCAGTGCGAAAAGGAGGAAAACACCAGAAACCAAAACACCTCACCTCCTACAAAGGATCAAAACTCCTCACCAGCAAGGGAACAAAGCTGGACGGAGAACGACTGTGACAAAATGACGGAATCAGACTTCAGAACGTGGATAATGAGAAACTTCAGTGAGCTAAAACAACATGTTCTAAATCAGTGCAAAGAAACTAAGAACCTTGAAAAAAGATTTGAAAAAAGATTCAAGGAATTGATAACAAGAATGGACAACTTAGAGAGGAATATGAAGGAGCTAAAAAACACAACACAAGAACTTCTCGAAGCATGCACAGGTTTCAACAGCCGAATTGACCAAGCAGAAGAAAGAATATCAGAAGTTGAATATCACCTCAATGAAATAAAACGAGAAACCAAGATTAAAGGAAAAAGTGCAAAAAGGAATGAAGAAAGTCTCCAAGAAATGTGGGACTATGCGAAAAGACCCAACCTACGTTTGATAGTTGTACCAGAATGTGATGAAGAGAATGAATCCAAGCTGGAAAACACTCTCCAGGATATTATCCAGGAAAATTTCCCCAAGCTAGCAAGACAGGTCAATACTCAACTCCAGTAAATACAGAGAACACCACAAAGATACCCCGCAAGAAGAGCAATCCCAAGGCACATAATCATCAGATTCACCAGGGTTGAAATGAAGGGGAAAATACTAAGGGCAGCCAGAGAGAAAGGTCGGGTCACCCACAAAGGGAATCCCATCAGACTCACAGCAGATCTCTAGGCAGAGACTCTACAAGCCAGAAGAGAGTGGGGGCCAATATTCAACATCCTTAAAGAAAAGAACTTTCAACCCATAATTTCATCTCCAGCCAAACATAGCTTCATAAGTGAAGCAAAAATAAAATCCTTCATGAACAAGCAAGTACTCAGAGATTTTGTCACCACTAGGCCTGATTTACAAGAGTTCCTGAAAGAGGAACTACACATGGAAAGAAACAACCAGGACCAGTCATCCTAAAAGCATACCAAATGCTAAAGAGCATCAACAAAATGAAGAATCTACATGAACCAATTGGCAAAACAGTCAGCTAGCATCAAAATGGCAGTATCAAATTCACACATAACAATATTAACCCTAAATGTAAATGGGCTAAATGCACCAATCAAAAGACACAGACTGGCAAATTGGATAAAAACCAAAACCCATCGGTGTGCTGTATCCAGGAAACCCACCTCACATGCAAAGGATACACAAAGGCTCAAAATAAAGGGATGGAGGAAGATTTACCAAGCAAATGGAGAGCAAAAAAAAGCAGGAGTTGCAATTCTCATCTCTGATAAAATAGACTTTAAAGCAACAAAGATCAAAAGACAAAGAAGGTCATTACATAATGGTAAAAGGATCGATACAACAAGAAGAGCTAACGATTCTAAATATATATGGACCCAATGTAGGAGCACCCAGATATATAAGGCAAGTTCTTAATGACTTACAAAGAGACTTAGACTCCCACACAATAATAGTGGGAGACTTTAACACTCCACTGTCAATAGCAGACAGATCAACCAGACAGAAAATTAACAAGGATATCCAGGACTTGAACTCAGACCTGGAACAAGCAAACCTGATAGACATTTACAGAACTCTCCACCCCAAATCCACAGAATATACATTCTTCTCAGCACCACATCACACCTACTCCAAAATTGACCACATAATTGGAAGTAAAGCACCTCAGCAAATGCAAAACAACTGAAATCATAACAAACAGTCTCTCAGACCATAGTGCAATCAAGTTGGAACTCAGAATTCAGAAAATAACTCAGAACCGCACAGCTTCATGGAAACTGAACAACTGGCTCTTGAATGTTGATTGATAAACAATGAAATGAAGGCAGAAATAAAGAAGTTCTTTGAAACCAACGAATGAAGACACAACGACCAGAATCTCTGGGACACATTTAAAGCAGTCTGTAGAGGAAAATATATAGCAATAAGTGCCCACATGAGAAGAGTGAGAGATCCAAAATTGACACCCTATCGTCAAAATTGAAAGAGCTAGAGGAGCAAGATCAAAAAAGCTCAAAACCTAGCCAAGACAAGAAATAACTAAGATCAGAGCAGAACTGAAGGAGATAGAGACAAGAAAACCCTTCAAAAATCAATAAATCCAAGAGCTGGTTTTTCAAAAAGATCAACAAAATAGACAGACCACTAGCCAGACTGATAAAAAAGAAAAGAGAGAACAACCAAATAGATGCAATAAAAACGATAATGGGAAATCACCACAGATTCCACAGAAATTCAAACCATCATCAGAGAATACTACAAACAACTCTATGCACATAAACTAGTAAACCAGGAAGAAATGGATAAATTCCTGGACGCCTGTGTCCTCCCAAGCCTAAACCAGGAGGAAGCCAAAACTATGAATAGACCAATAACAAGGTCTGAAGTTGAGGCAGCAATTAAGAGCCTACCACACAAAAAAAGCCCAGGTCCAGATGGGTTCACAGCTGAATTCTACCAGACACACAAAGAGGATCTGGTACCATTCCTTCTGAAACTATTCCAAATAATCCAAAAAGAGGGAACCCTTCCCAAATCATTTTATGAGACCAACATCATCCTGATACCAAAACCTGGCAGAGACTCAACAAGAAAAGAAAACTTCAGGCCAATATCCATGATGAACATAGATGCAAAATCTTCAATAAAATACTGGCAAACCGATTGCAACAGCACATTAAAAAACTTATCCATCATGATCAAGTAGGATTCATCCTGGGATGCAAGGCTGGTTCAACATACGCAAGTCTATAAATGTAATTCACCACATAAACAGAAGCAAAACAAAACCACATGATTATCTCAATTGATGCAGAGAAGGCATTTGACAAAATTCAACAGCCCTTTATGCTAAAACCCTCAATAAACTTGGTATTGATGGAACATATCTCAAAGTAATAAAAGCTATTTACGACAAACCAACAGCCAATATCATACTTAATGGGCAAAACTGGAAGCATTCCCTTTGAAATCTGGCACTAGACAAGGATGCCCTCTCACCACTCCTATTCAACATAGTACTGGAAGTTCTAGCCAGAGCAATCAGGCAAGAAAAAGAAATAAAGGGTATTCAAATAGGAAAGGTGGAAGCCAAATTGTCTCTATTTGCAGAGACATGATAGTATACCTAGAAGACCCCATCACCTCAGCCCAAAAGCTCCTGAAACTGATAAGCAACTTCAGCAAAGTCTCAGGATATAAAATCAATGTGCAAATCACAAGCATTCCTATACACCAATAACAGACTTAAAGAGAACCAAATCAAGAACGAACTGCCATTCACAATTGCTACAAAGAAAATAAAATACCTAGGAATACAACTCACAAGGAATGTAAGGGACCCTTTAAGGAAAACTACAAACCACTGCTCAACGAAATAAGAGAGGACACAAACAGATGGAGAAACATTCCATGTTCGTGGTTAGGAAGAATCAATATCGTGAAAATGGCTATACTGCCCAAAGTAATTTACACAATCAATGCTATCCCCATCAAACTACCATTGAATTTCTTCACAGAACTGGAAAACCACCATGAATTTCATATGGAACCAAAAAGAGCCCGCATAGCCAAGTCAATTCTAAGCAAAAGAACACAGCGGGAGGCATCACACTACCAGACTTCAAACTATACTACAAGGCTACAGTAATCAAAACAGCATGGTACTGGTACCAAAACAGAGATATAGACCAATGGAACAGAACAGAAGCATCGGAGGCAACACAACATATCTACAACCATATTATCTTTGATAAACCAGACAAAAACAAGCAATGGGGAAAGGATTCCCTATTTAATAAATGGTGTTGGGAAAACTGGCTAGCCATGTGCAGAAAGCAGAAACTGGACCCCTTCCTGACACCTTACACTAAAATTAACTCCAGATGGATTAAAGACTTAAACATAAGACCTGACACCATAAAAACCCTAGAAGAAAATCTAGGCAAAACCATTCAGGACATAGGAGTAGGCAAGGACTTCATGAAAAACACCAAAAGCATTGGCAACAAAAGCCAAAATAGACAAATGGGACCTAATCAAACTCCACAGCTTCTGCACGGCAAAAGAAACAGTCACTAGAGTGAATCGGCAACCATCAGAATGGGAAAAATCTTTGCAGTTTACACATCTGACAAAGGGCTGATATCCAGAATTTACAAAGAACTCAAACAGATTTACAGGAAAATAAAACAAGCCCATTCAAAATGGGCAAAGGATATGAACAGACACTTTACAAAAGAAGACATACATGAGGCCAACAAACATATGAAAAATGCTCATCATCACTGGTCATTAGAGAGATGCAAATCAAAACCACATTGAGATACCATCTCACGCCAGTTAGAATGGCGATCATTAAAAATCTGGAGACAGCAGATGCTGGAGAGGATGTGGAGAAATAGGAACACTCTTACACTGTTGGTGGAGTGTAAATTAGTTCAACCATTGTGGAAGACAGTGTGGCGATTCCTCAAGGACCTAGAAATAGAAATTCCATTTGACCCAGCAATCCCATTACTGGGTATCTATCCAAAGGACTATAAATCGTTCTACTATAAGGACACATGCACACGAATGTTCATTGCAGCACTGTTTACAATAGCAAAGAACCTGGAACCAACCCAAATGCCCAACGATGATAGACTGGACTGGGAAAATGTGGCACATATACACCATGGAATATTATGCAGCAATCAAAATGATGAGTTTGTGTCCTTTGTAAGGACATGGATGAATCTGAGAACATCATTCTCAGCAAACTGACACAAGAACAGAAAAGAAATACCGTGACATACTCACTCATAGGTGGGTGAGAAAATGAGAACACATGGACACAGAGAGGGGGTCTACTACACTGGGGTCTATTGGGGAATGGGGAGGGACAGCGGGGGCTGGGAGGGATAGCCTGGGATGAATGCCAAGTGTGGGTGAAGGGAGGAAGGCAGCAAACACACTGCCATGTGTGTACCTATGCAACTATCTTGCATGTTCTGCACATGTACCCCAAAACCTATAATGCAATAAAAATTAAAAAAAAATTCTCACCTATTACCCTGGTCTGCATTATTTACTGAGGCTCTAATTGAGTGACTCCATGAAGTAGTCTCTTAACTCTTCCCCAGTTGTGTATTATTGAATGAGACTCTGACTAAATGGGCGTAAAATAGGGACTCTTGTGTATTGCCCATGTGTGCATTGCTTACAGAGACTCTGATTTTGTGGCCATTTGAGGTAGACACTTGACTATTTCTGAGGGGCGTTTTCTTCACAGAGGCCCTGAACGAGTGGCCATGTGAAAGAGATTCCTGACTTATCAGATATACATATTACTCACTGAAATGCTGAAAGTGTGGCCTTATAAAATAGACCCAATTTTACTCCACAAGTGTGCATTATATTTTGACTCTCCAAATAAAACTCCATATGAAATAGACGAGTTATTATTACCCATATCTGCAGTATTCGAAGAGGTTCTCTATGAGTGTCCATATCAAATATTCTGACTATCCCACATAGGTGTATCATTCACGGAGCTGCTTAATTTGGTGCTACCTTATATAGGTACCTGACTACTCCACAGCTGTTTGTTATGAACTGAATCTCTGAATGAGAGGCCATATGAAATAGACTCCTTACTATTGCCCCATTCTGCATTATTTCATAATGCAGTTATTGAGTGGCCGTATGACCTGGACTCTGACTATTCCCAAGGTGTGTATTCTTCAGTGAGTTTCTGAATGAGTGACCACATAAAATAGACTCCTCACTCTATTCTCTTGACTATTTCTCAGGTGTGCATTTTCTACTTAGTCGCTGGGTGAACGGTAATATTTAATAGTCTCCAGACTATTCCCCAGATGTGCATTATTCAGTGAGTCTCTGAATAAGTGCCTATGTATAATATAATCCTGAGTATTTTCCAGATATATAGGATTTTTCACTGAAATTCCGAATAAGTGGCCATGTGAAATACACTTTTGATATTTCTATAGGTTTGTATTATTCTGTGAGTCTGTGAATGAGTGGCCACAATATAGAGACTCCTGAATACTCCTCAGGCATGCATTTTTACATTCTGCACTAAATTAGTGGCTATATGAAATAGAATCCTGACTTTCCCCAAGGTGTATGTTACTGAGTTAGGCTCTGAATATGTGGCTATATGAAATCGAATTCTGACTACAATACAGGTTTTCCTTATTCAATGAAGCTCTGAAAGGGATGCCATATGTAATAGCGTCCTGAGTATTTCTCAGGTATGTATTATTCACTAAAGTTCTAAAACTTTAGCCATATAAAAGTGGGTTTTGACTAGTCCACAGGTGTGTATTATTGACTCTGACTCTGAATATTTGGGCATATGGAACAGAGTAGTGACTATTCCAAACTTGTGTGTTACTCACTCAGGCTTTATTTTGTTGCCATATAAAATTGACTAGTGTCTATTCCACACGTGTGCATTATTTTCTGAGTCTGTAAATGAGAGCCTATATAAAGTAGACTCCTAACACTTCTCCAGGTGTGTATTACTCAGTGAGTCTCTTCTTGTGTGACCATATGAAACAGGATGCTGTCTATCTTAAATATTTTATTATTTAGCGAATTTCTTAATGAGTGGCTATATGAAATAGACTACTTAGTACTTCACATTTTTGCATTATTCACTGAGGTTATAAGTCAGTGGCCATACGAAATGGAATCCAGACTAATGCACACGTGCATATTATCCACTGAGGCTATGAATGAGTGTTCAAATGAAATAGACTTTTGGCTACTCCACAGGTGTGCATTATTCACCGAGGCTCTGAATGAATGTCCATCGAAAATAGACTCCAAATTATTCTCCAGGTGTGTATTATTCAGTGAGGCTCAGAAGATGTGGATATATTAATTAGATTCCTTACTGCAGCAAAGGTCTGTCTTATTCACTGAGGCTCTGAATATCTGTCTACATGAAATAGAATCCTGACTACACCACATTATTCAGTGACACTCCGAATGAGAGGCCACATGAAAACGTCTCCTGACTATTCCATAGGTGTGCATTATTTATTGAGACTCTGAATGAGCGGATAAAAGTAAATCCTGACTATTTCCCTAGGTGTGTACATTTAGTGAGGCTCTCAATGAGTGGCCATAGAAAGAGACTTCTGACTATTCCACAGGTGTGCATTATTCAGTGATTCTCTGAATGAGTGGCCATAAAAAATAGACTCCAGACTATATCACAAGTGTGTAATATTCAGTGAGCCTGTGAAAGAGGGCCATATTAAACAGACTTCTAATTACTCCACATGTGCATTATTCAGTGATTCTCTGAATGAGTGGCCATATGACCTGGACTCTGACTATTCCACAGGTGTGCATTATTCAAACAGGTTCTGTATGAGTGTCCATACCAAATAGATTTCTAATACTCCCCCATGTGTGTACTACTCAGTGATACACAGAATTAGAGTTCATATAAAATTGATTTCTGACTATCACCCAGTTGTTTATTATTCAGGAATGCAGTTAATTCGTGGCTATCCTAAACAGCATCCTGATTACTCCATAGAAGTTCATTATTCACTGAAACGTTGAGTGAGAGGCCATATAAAATAGACAGCGAACGACTGCTGCATTGTGAATTATTCAATAAGCTTCTAAAAGAGTGGTAGTATAAAATAGGATACTGAGGATACCCCAGGTGTGTATCATTCAGGGAGGTACACAATGAGTGTATATATAAAAATGCTCAACTATTACCCTGGTGTGCATTATTCACTGAGGCTCTAAATGAGTGGCTACATGAAGTAGACTCTTAACTCTTCCCCAGGTGTGTATTATTGAATGAGACTCTGACTAAGTGGGCATAAAAAAGAGACTCTTGTGTATTGCCCAGGTGTGCATTACTTACAGAGACTCTGAATGTGTAGCCATTTGAAGTAGACCCTTGACTATTTCTGAGGGGAGTATTATTCACAGAGGCCCTGAACGAGTGGCCATGTGAAAGAGATTCCTGACTTATCAGATATACATATTATTCACTGAAACACTGAAAGAGTGGCCTTATGAAATAGACCCCATTTTACTCCACAGGTGTGCGTTATTTTTTGACTCTCCAAACGAATCTCCATATGAAATAGACTGGTGATTATTTACCACATGTGCAGTATTTGAACAGTTTCTGTATGAGTGTCCATATAAAATAGTCTCCTGACTATCACACATGTGTGTATCATTCACGAAGCTGCTTAATTTGGGGCTATTTTAAATAGGGTTCTGACTACTCCACAGCTATTTACTAAGCACTGAATCTCTGAATAAGAGGCCATATGAAATAGACTCCTTACTATTGCACCATTTTGCATTATTCAGTAATGCTGTGATTGAGTGGCAATATGACCTGGACTCTGACTATTCCCAAGGTATGTATTCTTCTGTGAGTTTCTGAACAAGGGATCACCTAAAAGAGACTGCTGACTCTATCCTCTTGACTATTTCTCAGCTCTGCATTTTCTTTTCTTTTTTTTTTGTAAAAAAGAAAGAAGGAGAGGAAAAGAGAGGAAGAAAAAGAGGGAGAGAGGACAGGAATATTGCTTTATTCTATAAATGGGTATTAATAATGGCCAATCAATATTTTGTGTATTTAAAGTGGAGAACGTATATTTTGTGTATTTAAAGTGGAGAGCTCTATAAGTACTTATTAAGTTTACTTGTTCCAGATCTGAGTTCAAGTTCTGGATATCCTTATTAATCTGTCTCGTTGAGTCTAAATCTCTTTATGAGTCTTGTGTATCTGGGTGTTAGGATGCATTGATCCTTTTACCACTCTATCTTTGTTGCTTTGAAACCTGTTTTATCAAATGCATGAATTGCAACTCCTGCTTTTTGTTTATTTATTTATTTTTGCTCTTCCTTTAATTGGTAAATCTTTCTCCAACCCTTTGTTTTGAGTCTTTGTGTATCTTTGGATATAAAATGGGTCTGGATGTACTATACCATAAGGTTTTGGCTGTATATTTGATTGGGGAATTTAGTCGATTTAAATTTAGAATTACTGCCATTTGATGTTAACTGGCTATTTTATTTATTCGTTGATGTAAATTCTTCTTTATGTTGATGCTATTTACTTTTTCGTATATTTTTAGAAAGGCTAATACTGGTTGTTTCTTTCTGTGTGTAATGCTTTTTTCAGAAGATTTTGTAAAGCAGGCCTGGTGGTAATAATATCTCTGAGTGCTTGCTTCTTCATAAAAGATTTTATTTTTCCTTCAATTGTGAAGCTTAGTTTGGCAGGATATGAAATTCTGGGCTGAACGTTTTGTTCTTTAAGGATGTGAAATATCGGCCGCGACTCTCTTCTGGCTTGTAGGGTTTCTGCTGAGAGATCTGCTGTAAGTCTGATAGGCTTCCCTTTGTGGGTAATCTGACCTTTATCTCTGGCTGCCCTTAATATTTTCTCCTTTGTTTCAACCCTGGTGAATCTAACGATTATGTGCCTTGAAGTTGCTCTTCTTGAGGAATGTCTTTGTGGTGTTCTCTGTATTACCTGGGGTTGAGTCCTGATTTGCTAGATATGGAAAATTCTCCTGGATAATATCCAGAAGAGTATTTTCCAGCTTAGATTCATTCTCTCCATCACTTTCAGGTACACCTATCAAACGTAGATTAGGTCTTTTCACATAGTCTCATATTTCTTGGAGACTTTGCTCATTCCTTCTTATCATTTTTTTCTCTATTCTTGTCTTCTCGTTTTATTTCATTAAGTTGGTCTTCAACCTCTGATATTCTTTCTTCTGCTTGATTAATTCAGCTATTCAAACTTGTGCATATTTCACTAAGTTCTTGTGTTGTATTTTTCACTTCCGTTAGTTCATTTATATTCCTCTCTATATTGTCCATTCTTTTTAACATTTCATCAAACCTTTTTTCAAAGTTCTTAGTTTCTTTACATTGGGTTAGAACAAGTTCTTTCAACTCCAAACAATTTCTTATCATCCACCTTCTGAAGCCTACTTCACATAATGAAACACAGTCTTTTTCCATCAGGGCTTGTTCTGTTACTGATGAGGTATTGTAATCCCCCGTAGAGGGAGAGGGGTTCTGATTTTTTGTATTCTCAGCCTTTTTAGGCTGTTTTTTTCCCTTTATTGTGGATTTATCCATCTGTTGTCATTACAATTACTGCCTTTCTACTTAGGTTTCTGAGTGGACGTCCAATTTATTGATTCCCAGTGCTGCAATCCGAGCAACCCACTGCACCGGCCAAAACAGCAGCACTAAGATTGATGGTGCTCTTGGGCCTGGGAATCTCTGGTTTGGCTTCTGTCTTGCATCTGCAACAAGTGGCTCTGCCTTCCGGAAACTTAAAACACCAGTCAGTAGGGTAACCAGCCCCATTTACCATGCACGAACAGCTGCCATGCCGATGCGACAGCAAAACCGCTGCGCCGGCCACAAGAGTTGCGCTGGAAACCCGCGGGGCTCCTCCACTGGAAATCTTCTGGTCCGTGAGTGGTGAAAATTCGTCTGAAGATGTGGCATCCTCACGTTTTCTGAGCTTTCACTGGGTATAATTTTCTAAAACTTGTAACATGAAACTCCAGCTCATAAACAGTGTATTGTGTGACTTGAAAAAGTCTGATTGTAAGTAAGTAAGAACTTTCCCCTGAAAAAATATGAACAGAATTCATTGGGAAATCAGGCACAGATGGTATTGATCGATTTTCTTCTTTCCTCCTGTGGTTTTGTTTATCAAGACACATAGGTGGTTCCAACAGAAGATAACACTTGTTACAAAATAGCACAGCTATTTTTTTTCCTTTTCTTTTTTTTTAATCATTTTTCTCGTGGTTCCTTTCTTTTATATTCACTATTTCCAGATTGTCTTCCACTTCATGGAGAGGCTTGTTTTGGCTGGCCCTGCTGAGCCTGGGTAGAAGCAGCAGAAGCAGCTGCTTGTTCCTGTTCCTGATAGTATTGAGAAGCCCGTCTGTTCTCTTTCTCTTGAAGTTTCTCTGCTAGTTCCAAATCATTGATTCCTTCTGGAAAATTTTCCCAATTGATCTCTTGGCTCTGCTGTTCTTGTTGTAGAGATAATGCCATAAGGTAATTCTGATCTATCTGATCTTGCTGTCCCTTGTATACAGTTTCAGGATCTGAAAGAGGCCAAAGATGAAATTCTGAGTCACAGAAATTTCCATTACCACCTATGTTGTGCAGGCTTTCCCAAACAACTTTTTCTTCAGTGAGATATCCCTGGTCTGTTACCAACAAATACATTTGGTATTTGGTGATGGTGCTAAAATGATTATTCCGAAAGAACACACAAAGTTCTCCTTCTGAACCGTTGAAGTTAGTTCACATAATCCATGGTATGTCGGTTGAGTGGCTGTGTTATTTAGAAACTGCTCAGCTACAAAGCCTTCACTAAGCAGTTCACTATTGTCTGACTGCTTACAAAAGATTATCTTCTCCACTAGTTGATTGTACCTGCAGTTACCAACAGCTTTTACAATGTCATCAATCTGAGGGTCCATTAAACAGCCATGGCACAAAGGAATATCAAGAAGATTGAATACTATGCATTCCAGTGTGTACTCAAACACTCGGACACCAGTGAATCTTACATTCACATCCAGGCCTGTCTGCAATTTGTGCAGAACTGCCATGGCATCACTCATATTCTTTTCTTAATTTAAACGATGAATTTCTAAAATTTCTTTTGGCTTTGCATCAAGCATTTAATCTCCTAAATATTCCATCAGCTGCTCAGCAGTTATGATTTCCATCATCAGTGGAAGTTTCTCGTTCCAGGCCAGGAGCAAAACATTGAGGATGGCCAGCAAGGGGCAGGGTCCATTCTCATTCTGGGTGATGATGGGTGTGTTCTCTTCCTTCCACTGGATCCACTTGATGTGATACACAGATTGTCCCGGGAAGCATTCCTTGGAGGCTGCAAGCACCTGAGCGGTCTCCTCCTCCTTGCACAGAGGAACAGCCCCAGGCAACACTGCTGCACCGTCCTCCTCCTCCTCCTCAGGGACCCTGCTCTTCGCTCCCTCCTCACTATTGAACTCGGAGCTACTGGGGAAAGAATACAGGTTAGAGAACGACTCCAGAGAGTCCAGGCTCAGCAACTCCCCAGCAGGGCTTGGGTCACAGCAACTGCTGCTGAGGCCACCGGTGCTGCTGGGTTCTTGGGAGCCTGTGGCTGTCACCTCTGCTTGGCAGGTGCTGGCGAGATCCGTGCCGACTTCCGCGTCTCCAGTGGAACCCAAATCATGACCCACTTCAGCCTCGGCTGTCTCGGGGGAGGCGGTCAACTTGTACTGCCCTCTCAGAGGCACCTCGGCGGCAGCAGGACTCTCCAAAGCACCATCCTTCAAGTCCAAACCCGGGGCGGAGCTGCAGGGTCCGGGAACGGTGGAAGAGCTCAAAGGAGAAGCAGAGTCCTGGAGGCTCCTCCTGTCGGCCGCTGCCCTCTGCCAATTCCCGCCGCTGCTCTCCACCGCCCATACTCCAGGACCATCCCCAGCGGCCAATTCCCGCTGCCGCTCTCCACCACCCATACTCCAGGACCATCCCCAGCGGCCAGCCTGATCTCCTGTAGCCCTTCCTGCAAAGAATCTATCTCCTGAGGCCTGGCCTGGCCGCCATCCCGTCTTCTAGCTGCAAGCTCTCAGGGCTGCTCTCCATACCTGGCCGCCCGACAACCTGCTCTATGGAGACTGCGCCAGTTCTCCGCAGCCAGTGCCTCAGATGCCATGGTAGCTGTACTGGCAGCAACAGTGGCCTGGCGTGGCCTCAGCCTCAGCATTTTCCAC